>JAYMFT010102693.1:0-27910 GCA_038088735.1 Panulirus argus
CTCATGTCTTTCCCAATAACTATGACCTGGCTCATTTCAAGAGACATGTTTTTCACTTTCTCAAAAATTTGTAAATTTCCCTGTCTGTTTTTCCCCTTTCTCAATTCTGTCTATATTTCAGTTAGGGCCCGGCCTTGATGTGGCTTTTTGTCTGTGACTGGAGCCTTCAAAAGAAGAAGAAAAAAAAATACATCATTTTTTCATATATTAATATATGTATGCCATTTCCCACATTAACAAGTTAGCATTGGAACAGATGAAGAAATGGCCTCTTTGCTAACATCCACTCTCTACCTGTCATGTATAATACATCGAAACCAGAGACTTATCCATGACCAAGTTCCACAGACCTTTCCATTGTTTCAGCTGACCACTTCATATGATTGAAATGTACTGGTTAATTCCAAACCAGTGTTTTCTGAAATGCTCTAGAATGCGTTCTTGGTGTTTTGCTCTTTATAGAATTTGTTTTATCCCTCTTTCAGTCTCTGGTGACTTTTGTAAACAAGCAGTTGAACAAGATTAACTTAGAAGTTGGAGAACTGGAGACAGATTTCAATGATGGAGTTTACTTGTGCCTTCTGATGGGACTTTTAGAGGGCTATTTTGTACCTCTTCACCATTTCTTCCTCACACCCAAGGTAAGAATTTATCAACCTCTGTTTTCTAGGACATGTTTTAACTGCATATAGGGACTGAACATTGTTTGCAAGATGATGGTTCTGCTTCAGATGAATAGTCATTGCATATAACTTCAATCCACTAGATAGTTACAGCATTACCAAAATGATTTCTAAAAGCTTCTTTTCTGTCAAAGAATAACCACAGTTTCGGGATATTACTGAAATCTCTGAAGTATGGCAAACTTGGGTACATGTATTAGTGATAGTAAGAATGAAATAGGAACTAAGTGAGTTTTTCTGTGATAGCTTAGTTCCAGATCCTCTATCATTAAAAGAGAAAAGACAAGCTCTTATAAAAGAAGAAAATATGCATCAGAGATGAAAGAATGGTGATTGAAATAAATGAATGCTGAGGTGGAGGCTAATTAAAAATGTGTGGAAAAAAGAACTTTGCTTTTTTTAAGTGCAGGTTGTAGTAATATGTGCTGCTGATATGTTAGTATATAAACGGGTTGGGTTTATGTGATTAAAAGATTTTTCTTTTTCTTTTTATTTCTAAATGTGAAGGACTTTATTCCCAAATGGTATGGGAAAGTAAAGAAAAAGTATCTACAGAGGGGATGCTGGAGAGAATGTAGTGAGATGCCTCCTTAGAAATGTGGAACAGCTGAATGATAGAATGATTATGAGTAGGGAGCAAGTATAACATAGTACAGTTAGGGTTTTGTCTTGACCAGGGTATATTAGAGATTTAGAAAAGACCACTTTTGTATAGAGGAAACAATATCTCACATATAGGAAGATTTGATAGATTTAAAACTTTTATGGACTTTCCATGATTTCAGACCTTTGAAGAAAAGCTGCATAATGTGTCACAGTCATTCGAGTTGATGATGGATGCTGGATTGGCTAAACCCAAGGCTAGACCAGAAGGTGAGTACAGGGATGTTCATGTTGCTACTCACATGTTTGAGGTTTTATTAATACTTCTTCCAGTTTATATTGTCATTACCGTTGGAGAGATTACTAGCCCAACAGTATCTTTGGCATCAGACGATATAATTTTAAATGTATCATGCAGCTAAAACAGACAGGCCGAGATAAATTGTTGGGATTGATGCTCAAGTAAGCTTCATTAATTAGTATTTGTTTCTTCTGTTACCTTATTTAATTTTTTTATGGAAAAGATTGATAAAGAATATTATCTGGTAAATATCATGGAACAGTTCTGCACTCCACAGATTTACTGATTTGTGGAACACTATCCTGCACCAGCCTATATTACTCAAGAGTAGATAATTTGAAGTTGTATTAAAGTAAAATAAAATAAGATCAAGGGATTGGTAATCTGCAGAAGTAATAAAATGAGAATTAGATATCTAAAATTTTTTAACTAGGAGTGTAGTTCATTGGAAAATCTTATGTACATCAGAGAAAAGCTGTCCTTGCACAAACCCAACATTGAAATCCAGTCCTCTCATTTGATCAAAACTAGCATTAGTGTTTATTGCACATATTTGTCCATCAGAATGAGCACTTTTGAAGATGGTTGTCATCAGATCCAATTAATAGATGAAAGATATTATGCACAGTAACATTCAAGAGAGTGAATTGCGAGGGAATAGGAAATCAATCAGAAAAAGGCAAGGTAAAGTATTGTTCTTGTAGTTACTGAGACAGTGCATGCGAGGGAGGCATGTAAGGACACAGGTAAGTGGAGACTCTTTTGCAATGGCCACCCCCTTAATGATATTTCCCAGAGGGAATGGGTATCAGATATATACATATGTAAATAGATAGATAAACTAAAAGACATTGCATTGAGGTAGCATTGACTTTTGGGAGGCAGTAGTATGAGAAGAAGTGATTTGTGTGAACTGGAAATTAAAGTAGAAGAGCAAGGTTTCAATAGTAGAGTAAGGCTTTGTGTATGGAAGAGGAATGTCCAAGTAAAGGACTGCAAAATTATAGAGATCATTGTGTATTTATATGTGTTAGCATTGCACTTATAGAGCTCATGATTTATGTATGAATATTAGTATAGCCATCCTTTCGTTAGTTAGGAGGGCTTACAAAATATATAGATTTTTGGACATGTGCACTACAGGAATTAAAATTTAGCATTTTAAGATTTTTTTTCATGAATGATTTATTTTATTTGTTTATGTAATATACTTGATTGCTGTTTCTTGCATCAGCAATGTACCACCAGGAAACAGATGAAGAAAGACCCATCCACTCATATAGACACATGTATACATACATGCACATATATGCACAGTACAAACATACACATACACATGCATATACACATGTACATGTTCATACTTGCTTACCTCCATCCATTCCTAATGCCACCCTGCCCCACAGGAAATAGCATCGCCACCCCCTGTGTCAGTGAGGTAGCGCCAGGAAACAGATGAAAAAGGCCATATTCGCTCACACTCACTCTCGAGCTGTCATGTGTAATGCTCCGAAACCACAGCTCCCTATGCATATCCAGGCTTCACAGACCTTTCTCTGGTTTACCCCAGACATTTCACATGCCCTGGTTCAGACCATTGAAAGCACGTTGACCCCATCATACCACATTGTTCCATTTCACTATTCCATGCACACCTTTCATCTATGAATGATAAACTTAAGAATTTAGTAATAGGGAACACTGCAAGGTATTGCACATTGTCATACAGAATTTGACAGTGTTGAGTATTTTCATAATTTTTTTTTTTTTTGTTTTTGTTTAGATATTGTCAATGCCAATTTCAATATTAAATCTGTCCCAATAATGTTTGTTCTGTTTTACAGACATTGTGAATGCTGATCTCAAATCTACACTCAGAGTTTTGTACAATCTCTTCACCCGATATAAGAACACAAATTAGGTATCACAGTCTTTTGCAGCACAAAATGCAGAGGTTAAAAACTGCCAGTTTTGATATGTCTGAAGTAATCAGCCATCAGGTGATGTTAAATTTGTTGATACCTTACAGTACTGGATGGAAGCAAACCAGGTACCACTTTTGATAAATGCATTAGATATAAGTAGAAGCTAGATAAATGTGCCTATTAATTGTGTATACAGACTCACTGTAGGAACTAACTGTAAATGTATTTTTTTCTAAACAGACCTTGGTAGAAACAAGTGCTATTTTGTTAAACTAACGAAATACATCTTACAATCTTGTCAAACAAATTGACATGCGTAAGGTTTGTGAATATAGAGTAAGGTAGCCATTAAGTGAATGGTAAATTAACATCTATTACTGACTTTCTTACAGTGTAGTGAGGACTTACACATAACCAAATATTTGTGCACATTGTACTCTAAATGTTTATATAGAAGGGTTTAACATCTGTATGTAAGGGTTGTTTTACAAATGCACAGCAGACAAGTAGTAAGGTAGAAACACTAGACTGTCATACTGCTGCTTGCAGTAATTACCATTGCTTTATTACTTGATATATGAAAACTTTAATACCGAAAGACCTAGGTGACTTGGAAGATGTTTTGCATGGCATAAATACTACTTTTGTGAAACTTGACATTGTATACAGTCAGTTGTATTAAGAATGTGTAATGCCAGCAGAGCAGACTCATCACATGCATTTTGAATAGCAGATATAGGTATGGCATTTAACCAGTAACAGAATGTGAAAGTGATTTTCAAGGAATTATACTTGCCTCTGTGACTGAAAAATATTTACATATATTTTGAAAAATTGTCTAACATATATCTAGTGCCTCAGACTCTGATTAACATAGGTGTTATTCCGAGAATGCAGTTACCTATGTCCTTATTTATTTTTTTTTTCTTTTATGGAAATTATGGAAAATTATTAGCAATAAAGTATTGCCAGAAAAGGAGAGCTTGTAAATGCTGTCTGTTTTGAAAGCTTTAATGTACAAGTGTGTTCATAGGAAGAAAGAGTTTCTCTATTTTTATTGTTCTCATAAATCTCACAATAGAAAGCATTAGTTATGTACTTTTCCTTAACAAATTAAATTGTAAGTTCTTAATTATTACAGTTTATAGTCTTCAGTACTTCAGAACATAAAATCTAATTGTAGGTTATGAAATGACTTATGCTGTTGTTATATTTTATAACTGCTTTTACACACATTTTCCAGTCATTAGAATTTTAAGTAATAATTGTACTAATTTTAACTAATATGCATAAACAGACATGAGCTGTAATGTTTCTTCACTATTTTTAGTTGGTGATGTTCTATTATGTAAAGCTCTCAATGTTTTTGATACATTCATGGTGCTTTGACCCATGAATCTTTCATCCATATATGCAATAAGTGTTCCTGTTTAAAGCATAAGAGACAAATAGTGTTTACAAATTCATGATTATATCAATTTACTGCCAACTAATTTCCAATTGGATTTGGTGTATAGTAAGGCATTGTTGATTATCATGACGTGCCTTTTTATGCCTTTTCAAGACTTTTATATTAAAATGTTATCAACTGAGTTCCTAGTTCCATGAGATGGATCAGGTGCTTATTCCCTCTCAGTCAGTGTCCATAGTTTGTAAGTGAAATGTGAACTTGCATGCTAAACAGACTAGATCTCCAGTCAGGGTGTCCATTTTCTGAAATCATTCGGAGTTCAAATGTTTATGTTTAAAATTCCTGCCAAAATGATGGATGAATTTCCAAACGTTTTCACTCCATTTATATTGCCATAGCCCACATTACTGATTTGTCATTGTTCTCCCAGTTTGAATTAGAGTCAATTGTGGTCCCTACTTTTCATGGTTAATTTTGTACTTTTTGCCTGTATCCTGCTCTTGCAATGACATCCAGCAAGCATCCAATCAATAGGATTAAGTGGAGTGGTGTGAAGAACAAACGTATTACACTGAAAATTAGTACATAATATTCTTGAAGTAGAACTTTATCACCCATCAAGAAAGAATGAGTGTGTATTGTATTTGAGAAACTAAGCAAGCAGAAACCAGACCTCATGAAGCAAGTAACTCTTCAGGAAATGATCAAGAAAGCTTCCAAACATTGTACATGTCCTGGACTTGCAACAACAATCTCTTCAAGTCCCTAATCTGTTCGCTTTGTTTCCAAGCAAAAGCTACTCATCAGCAACTTTATATGTACATCAGCGTTGGTTCCTGTAATGAATGATGGATGTGCAAGACATGCCTGCCTTCTACCTCTTGTTGCCTCAGCCTCAGCTGTGCCTTATACAACCTACAGCACTATATATTTGTTATTGCCAGACTCTTCCTTAATGTACAACACATTTATTGGAAACAGGGTAGAAGTTTGGGTAAGTGCAGGAAAACAGAAACACCACAGTTCAGTCATAAATGTTCAGAACTCAGCATAGGCTCAGCGGAAGGATTGATATCCCTGATAAAATAGAACCCATAATTTGAGTGCAGTACATTGCCAGAAAAGTCAGACTGGAGATCATCTACATGTATAAGCACATTTTACTGTTTAACTTCAGGTATTAGATTGATGCTTCATTCAAGACTAGCTTCTAAAACTTTATGTCTCACAGTTTGCCCAGGTGTTCATAGATATCTAAATGGGATGGTCATCTTTATGTTTTTAAATTGATGTTCCATTGTTACAGTTGGAGTTATATACATCTTAATTGTTTCAAATTACTAAACCACAGCAAATGTCAATGGTGTCTGGATATGTCTGTAAGGTTGTGAGTCATCCTTGCCATTGTTTGCTTAATTTAAATGTTTTGTATTAATTGTGAAATTACAAATACCTAACTATGTTATGCTTTTAAATTATGCAGAAAAAGTCACCAAATATTATTTCAGAATAAATCAAAATTAGTTTTGTAGTATATTAATTAAAAAAATAAATGCCTTTGTTGGCTTCAGTTAGGTCATATTAAACTTAAGAGTTTGGTTAAGTATTGCCATGAGATGTAATATTTGAATGAACTTTGTTTCATCAGTTTCTTATATTATATATAGTGAATAATAGCTGGAGTTAACAAAAACAAAAGGCCTGAGCCTGTTTTGCTACTGGTTTACTTAGTTCAAACGTCGTAACTTTAAAATACCATTGTTAGAAAAATTCCCATTTTGCATGTATATAGTTTATTTATCTCAAATTACTTATAGTTTAGGTATTCCCGCCCCCCCCCCCATTTGAAAAGGCAGTAGAAATCTCCCACGTTGCAAGAAATGAAGTTTTAGGTGCTGGAATGTCAAATGCCAAAATACTATCGTCATGGTAAGTGATTCATGATACTCAATCTTTAAGTTCAGTCTTTGATAATGTTGAATGCCATGCAATGGTTTGAGTTGTTTTTTATTTTGTAGTTGCACAACTTAAGGTAGTCTTACTGTAAACAGTGCACCAGAAGTACGTAATATTAGTAAAATCATTTATGTATTATCATCAGTAATCTCACAGTGACATGGTCCCAGGGTTCACTGATTAGGACATTCAGTATTTTTGTCAACCTGGGTTTCAAACAAGGTAATCATAGGTATCTGTCCAATGCTGCAAAACATTAAGTGGTCTTATTGGACTCCACCTGCTTGTGGTTGTGCTGTGAATGAAAAGTCCACTTTTAGCAAGGTTGTATAATTGGAGCACAATCTCGTTGAAGAACTCTCTCCAAAGTAGTTCACCTTTCCACGCTGCTGATTGTAGTATAGCCTTAAAGCTCCAGGAACCCCTGTTGAAGTGGTCCTTGGGTTATATAATGATAGATAATAATAGTTTTGTATTTGTTTCATGGTCAGTGTGTGTAGTGCGTTGAATGTTCATCAATAAGAGTGCTATATGTTGAATATAGTGCGTCCTGAGAAGCACACTTCTTAAATGCTTGTTATATTTTTTCGTAGTACAGAATTGTATTAATTTTTCATAACTTTAAGACAGAGATGATTGTTCCGGTATCCTTTACACGTATTTAAGTTGTTGAAATGACTAAAGTAAAATGTTTGACATTTTTATAATAGGACATCTTTCTTTACAAAAGTTCAACTTTTCATCCAGTTTAGTGCCAAAGTTTGCAAATGTTGTAGTAACTTTGTATAGATTGCTTAGACAATCATCACCAAGATCTCAGAACTCTTAATAACTCCAGTACATTATAATATACAAACTGTGAAGTAATTTAGTTCATCAGGTGCCTTTCTATGCCTTCTAATTACAATAAAATCTTTTAACAGGTCTGCGAGGTTATTGTCCCATATCTTGTTTGGCTTATATCCTCTTTGATATTTGACTAGTTTTGTCATAGCCTGACCACCCAGTTTCCCTAGGATGTGGCACACATAAAAAATTGTGTTTCATATAAAACTGTATTACAAAACCTTTGTTTCTATCTAGAAAGAACTGCCATACAGCCAGTGTTTCATATGATAAAGATATACCAGGCACAGATCTTGGAAGGTAACCAAATACCTGAGTTGCACCAAACTTCAGCAGGTTCATGCAGACACTTTAATCAAAACACCATCAGTGAACCCCACCATTTACTCTAATGCTCCTGCCTTAAATCTCTCATTTTAGCAAAGTGATAATGAGTTCTCCTTAGTTGTTACTCTCTCTCTCTCGCATTAATTTTAGCATACAATATCTCCTTGTCACATGTAACCCGTGACAACACTTAACTCCTGCAGCTCATTCTTCATGACTCTAGATTTTCCTGCAGTGAGCACTATGTGCTAGCCCTGCATTTTGGCAAAATGGTAGGAGCAGTAGATAGAAGTAGTAAGTAGGAGCATTAGGAAGAAATATTAAGTAGTAGTAGGTAGGAGCATTGCATAGAAATAGTCATTAGGAACATTAGTTAGGAGCCTCTGCAAACACCGCTAGACTTACCCTCTGCCAATAGCCTGTTAAAGGTGAGGCACTAAAGGCTGAGAAATAGCACTGGAGTTCTTTAGTTACAGAGACTCTGGTGCCATGGCCACCCCTTTGAGGGAGTTCCAGTTAGAACAAGCGTCAGAGATATAGACAGACAGTAGTAATTCCCATGTAGGATTGTTTTATTTTCCATAATAGCTTGCACAGTCTACCTCCTTCCAGTACTTAATACAAATGTAATGTTTTGCATACACTTCATATGCTTCCATGTTTGTAAAATGTTATACTTTATACATAATCAAAACTCCGTATATTGATACTTTACATTAACTAATCTCATGTTTTATTGTACTTGCACACGGCAATGAATTGTTATTCTTTTCATTTTTAGCAGGGGTGGAGATGGGGATGTTTTGTTATTATTATGCAATACTAGGAATTGATAAACATATTTTAGTTTTTTCATGATAGGGGAGATGGGGTATGACCTCAGATGTGGCAAAGTGACATGTGAGATGTGGCAACATTGTGGTTGTTGTTGTTGTTCTGTATGCTGGCCCACTGTATTATTTAACCAGATCCTGCAGATATATGACACAATATTCAATACCTTCATTTTCTCTCTCTCCTTAGCTTCCTTTTCCATTTCATGCTGGATCCCGGTGCTAGTTAACTATTCCAATGCCTCACTCCACTCATATTTCTTTCCAAAGCTTACATAGTTTTTCTTTTTCTGGTGTATTATTCAGTATTTTGCAGCTAGTAAAAACCACTACAGGTAACTAATCATGCTCCACACCACTAGGGCTTTCATAGCTTATTTCTTCAAACTTGCATGTCAGAGCAGTCACAATATTTGTGTTTGACAAACTTCATGCATTCTGCACTGGTTGTCAGGATATATGCAGCTGAAGGTTTACAAAAGCATAGAGATAAAATAAAATTTATAAATTCATATAAAGTATTTAAACTGAATCTGATAAATCCATTCCTTTAAAATATTAATAACAAATCCAAAAACACAAGCCCAAATTAACACATGAAACAGAGCCCAAATTATGCACAACTAAGTAAATATAGCTTGATATTTCAATATCAGTCCTGACTTAAATTGCGACACAGTTCTTTAAGATTTTTTTTCTTATTCTGTACAAATGTTACTTTTCGGCTTGTGTAACACAGTGGTTCTTACACCAAATATATATGTTGAGTTAGTTAAAATGGAATCCGCATTTCTGAGTGAGTAACATAGTTGAGGTAATTTTCATAGTGTAGAAAAAATGGTTTATAGACATAAAAAAGTAAAACTGAAAATAGTATTAGCTACTGTTTTTAGTTCATTAATTTATCAAATATACCAAAATCAAATGCAAATACAAAAGCTGTGGTTTCAGCGCATTACACATAACAGCTAGAAAATGGTTAAGAGCTGCTGCGGCATTTTTCCATCTGTTCCTGGCACTACCTCACTAATGCGAGAAATGGCTATCAGGTATGAATAAGAATAAGAATAACAAATGCAAAATTAAACCATTCATCATAACAGAAACAACATTTTAGATAATCCTAATTTACCATAAAATTAATGTGCATATTACGTGGTAGTTTGCAACTGTGCTGGCATCTCCTTCACAGAGGAGCTTCAGGCCATGCAAACTTTTTTTATGTGCCTGGAGTAGATTTATAGAAGGGTAAAATGTGGTTGGAAGGGTGTGACACTGTCCAGGGGGAAATCTTGTACACCACTTGTAAAAAATATTTAAACAAATAGCTTTTTCTGAAAAATTTGCCCAATATCCATGTCAGGAGAAACTTTTTGTACCTGTAGAATGTTACCATTCAGCCAATTGGGAACTACCTCATAGAAATTCAACAATGTAATTTTTCATATGTATGAGATACAGCATTTTCACTTCAAAACAAAAATCTAACATCTGATGGTCTGAATCTTAACCCTTGTGTCCATTATGTCCATTACTCATATTATCTGGAATAAAAGAATTTACAAAAGGACTCACTTTCTTGATCATTCATGGGCTTAAAATTTTGTATCCAGCACAAGTTGGTAATTGGACAATATATAAATTACAAGAAAAAACTTACTTTATATAACAACTACCTTGTACTTTTACCTACGACTTGCATTAAAAGCTAAATTAAGTACATCTGAGGGTCTTTAAGAACCAGTGTATGGTTTCAGATTTTGACCAGAGATGAACCCCGCAAACCTGAGCACATATTGAGTACAAAAAGTTTAGATTTTGTATGGAAAAAAATGCTTTCCAAGATCATCAACTAAATAACTGAGTATATTTATAAATATACAGGGTTAATGAGTAATGCTTAATAATAAATTGTCCAATAAATGCATAATGCATGTTTACTAATCTATCCCTTTATCAGTAAATTTTTAGGATATTTAATAATTAGATTACCTAAGAACTAGAAGCAAGCTAAAAAAATACGATCATGCATCTCATTTATATACATGTCTTTACCTGAAAATCCAAAAGGGATTTTGTTTTCTTGACGCAACTAAAAGTAACCATTCACTTCTTAGACATCTGTTTCTTCAAGAATTCAGTTACATCTGGCGACTGCAGTATTTGCTGAAATGTAAAGAATTACCTTTAGTTATGGTACCTCATACACAAGAAAATCTAGTAACACTATGGCATGCAATATCTTCTCCAATCTTTCTATATCATTTGTATGTATTTCATCCGGGATGCAAAATTTTATGTGCTGTAATCATGATGTGGACTAATAAAGTGGATAGAACAAGTTGTGACATGTGCAGTACTTATAATGAGCATTCTATCTAATAATGTATTTCATCAACTAAGCCCTTTTACTTTATTCTTATCTTTCGTATACTTGAAAGAACAAATTGCTGTTAAATACTCAACAGTCAAATAAATGAACTAAAAGATATTTAGATATTTATGAGGTAGGTAGTAGTTGGTAGGCAGCCAACAACCAGGGAGGTATATTACCAGTACTACCCTTCTGGGTATTGGGAGGGCTTGTGACAGTTGCATAGTGAACCATCACGTTAGTTTTTATGGACATCCATGGTGTAGTGGTTAGCACTGCCAATCGTGATGCATTCATGGTCTGTCCATGGTCGACAATATAGGTTTGAATCCTAGTTGTGGCAGTAGGTCCACAGTTGGTGATCCTGTTGTTCATCCTCCTCTTGGGGTTAGTTAATAAAACAGAACCTGGCTTTGGCTAGGGTATATATATTTATTTATACTTGACTGCCGTTTCTGCATGAGCCAGGAACAGATGAAGAAAGACCACATTCATTCTCTAGCAGTTATGTGTAATGCACTGATCCACAGCTCCTTATTCACAACAAGGCATCACAGACCTTTCCATGGTTTACCCGGTATGTTTCACATGCCCTGGTTCAGTCTACTGACAGCACTTTGACCCCTGTATACCACATCATTCCAGTTCATTCTGTCCCATGAATACCTTGCATATTCAGGACCCAATTGCTCAAAACCTTTTCTACTCCATCCTTTCATCTCCAATTTGGTCTCCCAATTCTTCTTGCCTCCACTTCTGACATGTACCCTCTTTGTCAACCTTTCCTCACCCATTCTCTCCATATGTCCAAACCATATTAGCACACCCTCTTCAGCTATCTTAACCACATTCATTTTTATTACATCTTTTTCTTACCATTTCATTACTTACTTAATCAAACCACCTTGCACTACATGCAAATATATGACTGGGAGATGTCATATCATAGCTAAAAGGTCAGACCTAACACAAAGTAAAGTGTATATAGTTAAACAATGATGTGGGTGCTGAGTGAACTCTCGCATACTGAATATTCCTCCTAACTCCGTTTTGGCTTGTACACTAACCATTTTCTTTTCTGTGAGAATTTGATCAAGCAGGGAATTGTTGAGAAGGTATTGGCCACCCACTACTGTTCCACCTGGTGGTGGGAGAGATGCAGGAAACAGATCTTCCACACCTATGAGGATTGAAGAAAAAATGTGCGTATTAAGACACGGAGTGCAAGTAAGCAAAACTATCAATCTCAAAGTACTATTCTTCAAAGCATCTGAGCCAACATTAAATATCATATTCCTTTTAAATTCTCCACACATCAATTACACATGAAATATTCTGGAACACATTAAGAGAAATGGGTTTGAAGCATCTTTTGCAATATATGTGTTTAACTGATATTGCTGTTGACAGCACAGGAGCTTAAATGCAACTCACTTCAGGACTTTGAGAAATGGACTAGAAGTAGTAATTGTTTGTGAACTTTTTTTTTTTTTTTGTCTAGCTGAACTCTAAACACCTAGACTTATTTTACATACCCAGGATGGCAAGTATAACCTAAGAAGCTGGGCATCCTGGCCCTTTACCAGCCTGCAGGATCAGATCTAGGTACCCAAGTTCATTAAAACTGATTTCCACTGCAGTTGCATGTCTATATGAACTTGATTTACTCCATATATTCAAGTAGAAATGGAGTTCATGATACACGGGTAATTCATTTACATTCCAAATATCCACTCCGGTGTCATGACAAAGCACACCAATGTATTATTTTGAAAGTATTGTTGCTGGCTTTCCCAGACTTCACCTGCAAGTGATAACCTAATTGACAAGAAGTCACCTCTACGAGGCTGTATCGTCATAAGCAGACAATGAGAGCACAGCATTGTAAAGGACCCTCTTGCCCCAAGATTCCCACCACACCCTGCTCCCACAATGAATGTAGTATAAAAGCAGCATCTCCTTGTGGGATGAGCCTTCCTTTATGTGTAAGTGTACAGGAGCCAAATACATTACCTGTAATATGTTCCTTGCCTTTGAAAAGACATTTACAAAAATATATCATATACACAGGCTTTACAAACCTTGATTTTCTGACAGTAATGGTATGGTAGCATCAATAAGGTCATCTTCTGCTTTAACAGAAGCACCAGAATCATCACCACTTTTCTGCTTCTTTTTCTTCTTACGTCCCCCACCTCCTCCAACAACAGTCCCTTCATTAAAATCGTCTTGCAGGCTGGTTCCAGGTGCTGTCATGCTTGTCTTGCCCTCTAGCTGCGAAAATAATGGGTAAAAAAATATGCCGCAAATTCATTTTCTTTAGATACACAATGAGATACACTCAAAAACCAGTAGAAATGTTAAAGAAACACAACTGTAGATATTTCAATAAATGTACCCTAAATATATTTTACATACCTGGCTAGATGTGTGAGTTTGTTGTGCTATATATGAGGGAGTGGATGTCATGGGCTGAACAGACGTAGAGACCCCAGCTGATCCAAAATGCTGTGTGGTGTTGCCGTAGGTGAAGGTATGTAGCTCCCCTGCTAGCTTAGAAGGATATCCATCCATGTTTATCATCAACAGCTGAATTTTTTTCTTTCAATAATAATCAAAGTTCAGGGTGTGGATACCTGGAAAGAAGAATGGCAATTGGTTTTCCCTGTTACTGAGGGTGCAGGTTATACAAGGTATAGAAAGTAACTCAGGAATTCTGACAGCTGAAGAGGCTTTGATCTTGTCTGATAAAATCTAAAAACTCTAAAGGTTAACTTCAGAAAATGTTATTTATTAATTTATTACTTCAGCTGAAAGAGGAAAGAGGGCAAAATCCTGTGAATGGAACTGTCATGACTTTGATGAAGCTTTTTAGTTCCCTTGACACCTTCCACCTTTCATAATCTGATCTCTTTGCACCCTGTAGGTTTCCTTGGAAAAAATACTCGGGTCTAGAAATTGTGAGCAGGTGCAATGACATGCTGTCACAACGTATATACGGGTGCTTTGGCATGACTAGCCTGAATTGCATCCTTGAACTATTGACACTTAAAACTAATCTGACAATAAAATGAACCCTTTGTTTACAATTCTGGCTCATTTTTAAGTGAATTCTAAAAGAATGAAATAAATTAACTGTTTCAACCATATAGCTTGTGCAAAAGAGCAATATATATATGATTTATAGGAGAATTTACAGACTCTTAATAACAACAGGTTATACCTCTGCAGCACAAATTAAGCTCATCAAATGGAGCATTCTGTTGCTCTGCCATGCCTCGGCATGCCTGCCATTGTATGCTAATTGCTCAAGCTACGTCAGGGTGTTGGATCCCACTATATGCAAATCATTACATGTTGCATTCATTATTGTTCAACTTCCTAGTTGACAAGGTCATGGGTGATAACTCTCCCATGATTAGTGTTTTGATACAGGGAATTCTATCGTGCAATTCAATTCGAGGGGTTACATATCATAAGGACAGAGGGTGCACAACGTCATGATCTGGGTGTTGGGGTGATGTGATAATGTACAATGGGAAGTCCAGTGTGTTAAAAAATAACTAGTATGGGCTAACTGTGATGAGGCTTCATGATATGAAGACAACCATTATCATGATGAGTATGATGATGGCTTATAATGAGCAGTAAAGCTGTGATAATGGCTGACAAACAAGAGGAAGGATAACTGACAAAACAAAAACTGTGGTAATACTAAAGGATGCAGCTTGCATGATTTCTGGCAAGTGACACTCAAAGACAACCAAACTAAAACATTAAAATATTTGGTTTAGTAATTGGATAAAAATTCTATTCAACAATACAGTACCACATGAAGAAAGCCAACAGCCATCATGATGTGACAATACTTACCAAAGGCAAAACAAAAAAAAAAGTTTCAACATATTGACATGAAGTAAACAACAGACACCATGAGGCAAGTAAAGCTGAAATGACATGATACCTACATGTGCACCACTGACTCATCATCATCATCACAGTTTCAACATTTTTTCATGCTTTAATTTGTCACTTCCCTTCAGAGATTCATCAGCAGCAACAAAGAACATGATACAAGTCTACCACATGGTTGCTTCCTCTAAGATAACATGTCTTTTATTCTACAGTCTATTAGTACCTCGATGTAATTACATTAAAAAGTGTGTAATATCTCTCTCGCTAAACACACTGTTCTGTTAAACAACCTCCAAGACCAGAGTGTTCTATAATCACTTTTTGTTAATCCAATCATGTGTGTTGTCTTTGGGCATGATTTCTGGTGAATGAAAATATGTAATACCAAATTGTGTGTAGCCAAAGTTATGAGAGAAATGTGCAATATCATATCAAAGACCAATAAATGTTATTTACACTGTTTCCAGTTATCTTGGATGATATAATAAAAGAGCATATATATATATATATATATATATATATATATATATATAGATAAACAGCAGACCTTCAAATTTCTGTTGCACCCTGCTTTTGATTCTGTTCACAGGAGGCTGGAGTAAATGGAAACTTTGGCACACTTGACAAACCAACTTTTAATAAAGCTGAAACTTAAGAATGGCTAATAATTACATGAATGCTGTTGTTTAAATTAGCACACCGGACATGAGATTCAAACTTACATTTGTAAAATGAATGGCTGCATTAAATTGGTCCATCCACTATAAATGGATGAGTAGTCAAATGTTAGGGTTTAGTGCTGTATACAAATAATGAAGCATGGCTGGGAGTCAGAAGCCACTGCAGCAACTACATAATCCTTAGTTTGAGATTACATATCAATAAATGATAGGTACTTTCAGTTCACCTGATTATGTATCAGTCAGATAACTGGCAACTTAAGTGTTATCAGACATTAAAAGAAAAGTGTATAATCTCAGAACAAAAAGGTAAGGCAAAGACTCTTACCATAAAAAAAAAAAAATGGTTTTGTACTACTGACAAGAAATTCTGAATCCATCCTTACATTTCTGTACTAATACTACATAAATGTGAAGGATTTACCCACTGATTGTGACTAAATCTTGTTTAACTGGGCAGAAAGTTATAGTAATGCTTTGTTTTGTGTCTTTCCTACCGAAAACACACAACTTTTAAACAAAAACCCTTTTTTCTTGTAATACAACATTATATAAAGTGAACAAGTTTAAAGAATTTTCTAGAAAATTTCAAGTTCCCTCTAAAAAAAACATCATGGAAGTTTTCTTAAGCAATTACTTGATCAATTGATGCAAAAATGCATTTCTATTTGATTCATGAGAATGATGACAGTGAAGTAGAGTCTAGTCAAAAAACTCCTTGCTTCAAAGGAGTCTACATATCCCTGCTACTGGAAGTAGTACATCTTTAGGCTGCAGGAACCTTTAGAAAGAGTCCTGGGTGACATCAAGACTCATTCATAAAAGCTGGACCTGTGTTAATTATAAATAAATATACTGCATACCAGTAATGATATCTCTGTCATAAGCCACAATTCGTACGATAAAGATTTGCTTTTCTTTTACTCAGCTTTTAAGCTTATAAATTTTTCATTATCAGCTTTAAATGCTTCAAAAGACTTGTATCTGCCTCGTCAGAATTAGGTGATTTTATAAATGAAGCTTAATTTCCCCTTATTTAGAAGCTAAGATAAAGCAACAAGTCTACTGGTACAGCAGAGTCTGTCTGCAGGAATAGTGCTGTCTATGGAGATCGAATAGCTAGGGCTGGGGTGTTAAGTAAGAGAATGTTTATACTTCTTAACGGGAGTAATAAGGTACTGAAAAAAGACTGTCATGGAACTAAGATGGCTTGGACGCACATACCATAGCTGTGAAAATGAAAGTTTATGAAAGTGAGAAAAAATGTTTTTTAGGTGAAGAACTTCAAACATTCACTTATAGTGCTAAAAATTCTTAATCTCAGTAGAAAGAATTCTACTGTGTAAATTGGGACTTTCAATACATCTCTTTTTAATTCGAGTTACCATACGTAAGGTAAGAGTAAATAACAGAACTTAACCTAATCTAAGTACAAATAAGTCCTGCAGAATTAAACATATTCCAAGTGAAACAAATTTGCTTAATAAGAGTGAATGTATATCTTTAGTATGACAAATTTAATATGAATGAAGTTTATATTAGAAAGTGCTCAACCTTCCATTGTATGTAATGACTATAAATCTCTTATTAGATATTAAATATTCTAAAGATAGTGTCCTTAATACCTGCTAGTTAGGATGAGACTATTTAGAATTTAACTATAATTAAAAGATTAAAAAAGGTTTTGGAACAATAACTTCAGTGCCATAAGGAACGTTTCCAACCATCTTGGATGACTAATTGCACCAGCTGTGGAAAGCTGGACAGAACAGAGGTTGAATATAACATTTAATCATTTCTTAAGTATATTCTGAGGATATATTTGCTAATAATTTGCAATAAGGCCTCGAAAGAGACGTTGCAGACCATGGCCGACCGAATCACCATCCGGAAGACGGAACATCAATAACTCTTGAGTCATCTCTGACTCCTGTCACATTTCTGCCAGCGGCCTTGACTGGCCTATCCCCTGGGAGAGAAAGACTTCACATCATCACCGAATAAAGATAAGGGAAGATTCATTGTCCAAGTCACCTTCACCCAGCAACTCGAATGGCCATTATTTACGACCCCATTGACTGACAGTCCGTGTAATCGCCTTCAGCGACACCCATACGTGCATGGCGAGCTTACGACGGCGACCTGGAGCGACAGAGAAGCCTTTTTCTGGGATAAATCGCCTTTAATATGAAAGGGTCTTATAACCAAACACAACATTTCAGGGTCACGGCTATACAGTCCCTGGTCCCCTTTATATTGTGGTGAAAATTGATAAATTTTTCCCAAGAATTTGACACGCAAGAGCCAAATATTCCACCACTTGACAGAGCTTTGACCAATGTAATTTTCTGTCGCTCCACCTTTTATTCATAGCCTCATCTAGCTAAGAAAATTAGGAAATGGTGGAACATGAGCTGTAGTTAAGGGCCACCTTGTTTGGGTGTGAAAGTGGAAGATGGCGCCTGTGTCAGGTACAAAGTCCGTTGCCAGGATGCTCTCCAAGTGATATGTCACCCCTTTCCCCCCTCTGTGTCTCTGTCTCGCTGGCCACTCTCCCCATACCGTAATGTAGTGTGGAACAGTGTGGTGTGCTGGTGAGAAGAAGCCGTTGTCTCATGAGTGAGGGAGAGGACAGTGCGAGGGAGAGAGAGAGCGATCCGGGCAAGTGGTTGTGGGCGAGGCCTCCTCCTCCTCCTCCTGCAGACCCCCTTGGCCAAGACGGAGGTCCGGGTGGTTTTATTAAGAGAGAGCCCCCCCCCATACCTCTTCACTGTGTCATAACTTGACTTGCTTTGTCATTAACAGCCTTCCTAGTCGTGTGTCCTGTTGTATTGTCGTTACTGGCCGGATTGATATGTCAGGTAGGTGTCCATTGGATTCCCCCATTGTCCCCAAAGGGGGAGCCTCACTTTATAGCCTTAAGTCAACTCCAGAAGTAACTTTTTGGCCTGAAATGGTGATATATTTCATTATAAATGGGTAACCAACGGCCTTATGATGTCTTAAACGTTTTAGGAACGTTTTCTTCCACTTGTATGAATTAATATGTTTTTGATACAAAGGTTTATGGTAGTGAAGATATGGTTGTCGAGTTGAACGTGATTTAGTAGTGTTTTATATAGTTTCTGTCACCTTATCAACTGTAGAATTGGAATATGTGGTGGAATGATTGGATTTATTTGTGGAGAATTGATGAGTATTGTGAACATGATTGAGATTGTATTATTTTCGTCATAGTATTGTAAAGTCAGGTCTTAAGAGGATATTGAAGATCCGAGAATATTTTAGAGTGTTTAATGTAAAATTAAGCAAAACTTGTTGAAATCAAGAGAACGTCAAAGGTCCAGGTTTGCTTTGGATGTCCGGTGATTTTGTCTCTTACGATTGCAGCGTAAAGTTTAGAGAATGGAAGGAGGATTGTGGAGTATTATGTGTTTGTGTTATTAGATAAGATGATTATGATGAAGTTTGCGAACATCAGGGAAAATGGGTTAACAGAAGAGCGGGTGAAAGAATAGCAAAACCGAATCCACAAAAACCTCACCCACCCCTTCACTAGCAGCCCTGGTTTGTATCAGAAATAACTGAATGTGTTTATGGACCTGTGACATTCATATGATAGGCTCTGGTACTGGTAAATTTGGTGAACTTTATTGGCAGTGGTTAGTTTGTCATTAAACGTCATTGTTAGGGCAATATAGATATCATGTATTAAGCCATTAAGCATTGTAATTGGTCTGCTTGAGATGATAGAGATATGTCAAACTGTGTTGAGCCTTGAAGTGTTTTGATTGGTCAGTACAAGGTGTTTATTGACATTGCTTCCTAATGATATTCAGATGTTCTCTTGAATTTTTTTTGATTGATGTAGCTAATGAGATATGTTTGACAGGGTAATGACTTGCGTTCTACCTAACATTGATAACAAACCCCCTAATAGTGGAAAGATTTGAAGTTTAAATGTGATGAATTTCGTACAGGTATAGTAAACAAACCTAGGTAAAGTGAACGAATATAACAAATCATACTTGTGGCACACGGTGCCATCATATCATCCATACGTCTTGCAACAAACAGGTTATGTCATGGCATATCTAAGAGCCACAAAGCTGGTTGGTTCCCAAAATGTTAATTACTAAAAATTGAAAGTGTAAATGACTTTTCCCTCAGAGGGAGATATTTTTATCAAGATCCGGATGTAAAACATCATGAAATCTATACTGTATTACGAAAAATTGATATAAAAAAATGTAAAAAAAGAGATATGAAAAATTTTGGTCCACTTATATTGCATAAATGGACCCAGAATCAGTACGTATAATAAAAGATAGGTTTAGATACCATTGTGCATGGCATGATATAATTATGTTTGTGAAGAAAGTGACAAATTTCTGATGAATAAAAGCTGTCGTATTGCCATTGGTTTTTATTTTTTAAGTATTTATTAAAGTATTGATTACAATAGTGGCAATACAAAATACAGTGTATTGTACATTTTGAATTAAATAGATCCAAGTTTAATGAAACCTGTGGTTGAATCTAAAAACCGGTATCATAGTTCCGTATCAAGTCTTTCACATCATTCAAATGTAGTCTGAATTTGGGAGGTACTGTCCTTAAGCATTCTCAGTCTTACACCATTTATGTACAGAAACTGGTGTAGCTGAGCTAGGGGACAGAGCTGTGTCAGATGTATCCACCTCTTCAGCACCCAGTTGTATTTTTCGGGCATCATAATCAGGGTCATCAATGCCTTAAATTCACTCCGACTCAGATGCTGCCAAAAAGTGACTTCAGTCTCTGTGTCAGATGCTGCCTTCTTTCCATTGCCACTCATAAGTAATATGGGAAGACAGAACAATTTGGGTTTTACAATTACATGTAACCATTCTTTGAAATGGGGAAGTCATTTAATCTAAGGAATCCACCAGAAACTAAGCATGATAAGAGTCAGCAATAATTTGAGAAAAAATATTTACAGAACAGGAGAGTAGTGATGAAGTGGAAAAAGTTACTTGAGGATGTACCAAAGTGAATGCATTAAGTATATGTAAAGGAATTCAAGATACTGTATTATATAAAGAGGTCAAGATTGGAACTTCCCTGCATGCATATATATGATAGTTACACGCCTATACATTTGTAGAACTCTCTCATGCTGTACAAGCATATGTATTTATACATACACACATTCTTACATAGATGCTGTCACATCTGTGCATACACACACACACACACACACACACACACACACACGCACACCTGTTGATCCAATGTGAGCACAAGTGTTCTGTGTATGAGTGTCGTTTGCTGGTGGTGTTGGCACTGGCACATAAAGTGAACTAGTTTTACCTGGTGTTGTTATTACTTCTGAGTATCACTGGAAAATAATGACATTTTAGTGAGAAAAGTGTCTTTCAAAGACTTGATAAACCAGAAGGAAATTTTAGTCTTAAGAACATTTCATCTCAAGTATTGTATGTTATTCAGGTCAGTATCTTCACACTTGTCAGCATAGTTATTGCCAAGTGCAGAGGGATTTGTCAGCATTCCAATGATTCATAAGACTATGGACATAAGATCAAAAGTGATGGAGGAGCATTGACTCATAGAGACCAGTCTAGGTGTTATTCTCTGTAGATTTGACCCACCAGTACAGTATTGTGTTACTTATGGGTTGTAAGCTGCTGTTCTGTCCTTGGAAATGTTGGAAAATTTTAATTAAGTTTTGGTGAGAAAGTTGTGCACTGTATTTTCTTTTTTATATTGAACAGCGTAACACAGGATTGTCTACCACATTCATAGCCAGCTTTTGTAAAAATGAAGAGCTCCATCGGTTTTTATAGACCTGGAGCAAACTCAGTATAGTTTAATGTTGTGTGTTTCTGGCTGTTAGTTCTCACATAACCTATGTATGCATTTTGGAGGTATTTGATGCTGCAGTGATGAAAGATATTGTTTTACACATTATACAAAGGCATTGATTGTCATTTTTTATTTTCACAAAGAGATTCACAGCTTTGAATGTCAGTAGAAACAGAGAATGAAGTTGCTCAAATATGACTTGAAGCAGTGGTTAGTCGGTAAGTCATATGGGGACTGTACATGGATATATACCTGACAGTTATTACCTGACAGTGATGTTATACGCATGTCACAGATATTGAAAAGGTGCCAAGTACCATATATATATGTATTTGGTAAGGAAAGCTTGTCCCTCCAGCTTTTCCCTGATATGTAAAGCAGCTACTTGAGTAGATTATTGACAAAGTCTAAGTGTTCCTTAGTAGTTTTTGGTGTAAAATAATTAGATTCAAAAGCTGTATCGTATTCATTTGGAGATGATGAATTGGGCCAACAGTATTTTTGTGTAGACAGGAAGCATTTTGATATGTTATCTTGGCGGATGGGTCAGTGGCTCACTTTTCTAAACTCCAGGGCACTTAAAACTTTTAAATCCTAGGTAACTTGCCATGGATAATCCACAATTTTGACAAAATATAAAGGCCAAATTTTCCATTTCCCATTATAAGATGACAGAAGTATATGTAAAAGTAAAGGATGTGCTCAAATAGTGAATAATAACAGGGAATAAAAGAGTTGCTTATTTTTCTGGGGGGTTGTAATTTCAAAGCAAGCCACAGCAGGAGTTACCCTATTAGGTCAAGAGTTTTTTTATATCAAGCACTGTCACTGTTTGAGGTATCATTGAGCCTTCACCCATGCTGCTGCCCTTGTATGGGATGTGGCCAGTTTGACACTTAATAGCCATAGAGATTTGAAAATATGCCCACAAACATTAACGCTTATGTGAAACCTTCTTGTACATATTATATCAGACTTCATACAATGAATCCCAACTTAAAAGAGTTAAGATATCTGAAGGAAGAACTTATAACTAATTCAACACATTAGTACTTGTTTATACACAAGCTTATGCACACTCATTTATGCATGGGCAGTTGAATTCACACAAACAAACAGCAAAGAAAGTTCAGTACATAAATGCCCATAAGTGCAGGACCTCTTCCCCATATTGTACATATGGGTGAATATTCACACCTAGGACATAGGGACCTTGGAGTTGACATTGCACCAACCTTGGAGCAAATATATCTTGCGAGAAGGATCATGATGGAAGAAAACAGTATTTTGTTCAGTATCAAAATTGCCTTCAAGTTCATTGCCAGTGAGATGGTCAAGAAGATACAGTAATTGCTCAATATAACGGACTAACATTAACATGGGGGTGGGGGTGTCTGTTAATGCCAAAAGTCCATTAAATCAAATGTAACCAATTTTTGATACAATATACCATATACAGTAATACAGTATACAGTTCACTCATTTGCTTTTAACTCCTCTATCAATTGATGCCATTTTCAATTGTAAGGGCTGCAAAATTATTTAATGAATAGTCACAATTCTCTTATACAACCTGACTGCACGATAGCTTGAGGCAGAGTGAGACCTAAACAAAGTGAGTATACCTCATGCTACCATAAACAAGTGCGATATGAAATGCACATGTTGCAGCAATTGAGATTTTTTATTTCTTATTATTTTTTCAATTATTTGCAATTAATGTATTATTATTTGCCCAGTCCATTAAATCCAAAATCCAGTATATCAGGGTCCATTGAGTCAAGGGTTTACCTTATACACATCTTACACTCGTCCAAGGCTAGAATGTGCTGCAGTAATCTGGTTTACACATTTGAATGATACTGGTTCTGTACTTGGCATAGACTACAAGTGATGAATAAGCTTTTGAGCAAAGTTAGGTGTATTTTATTTTTCTTTTTAATTATATTTGTGCTATCCTTGACTTGATTTCTTATTGAATTGGGCAAATCCAAATCATACAGCCTTACACTTCTACCTTATACTGTACACCTTGCTAAGAAATTTATATTGAATGGCTTAAAGTTTGTAAGCTTAAATGTTTGTTTTATTTCTAAGCAGTGGTAGCATTTTGCATAAGATTCTGTGTTAAAGAGTTCACTTCATATTTCAAGGTTTTGTATCTTTTATTTCTAGATAACTGTTTATCTCTTAAACATTTGGTACATGTACTCTTTATCCTTTTGTTACTGTATTGCAAAGTTTTTATGATAGACCACTGCCTAGTTTCTCTAATTATTACGTAGTATTTCATGACGAGACTACAGTGTAGTTTTTTCTGTTACAGGCTAAAGAGGGACATTGCAGAAATCCAATGTCGCAACTGGAACCAAAAATAATTTAACTTTTGTAGTTTAGTTGTACATACTGTACCTGCCGGCAACATGTCTCGCAACGACAAATCCAAGTCCGCGAGCTTTGTAAGTGTTATTAATCCATGTTACATAATTTAATGTACCTGTTTTGATTAGTTAATTCATACAGATAATTTTTAGGTCTTGTGTTCCCAAGAGGTTTTCAGAATATTTACTCTCTTCTTATCTTGTCTCACTATTATCAGGTAATCCTGTCACTCCTTATGATTTGCATATAGGTTTGGATTCACACTGTTGGTTACAGAAGTATGACAAAAATATCTCATAAATTACAAGACTACAATCTTAATTTGTAAGCACTCTTCTTAGATAATATTTCCCTTGTTTCAGCTGAACAAGATGGACAAGATGCTCACAGGGACCTCCAAGAAAAAGACGGTTGGGAAGGAACGTGGCAGCCATCTGCCTCGACCAAACTCTGACCAAGACCTTAATGAAATTGAAGAAGATCAATACCACTTAGATAACCTCCCTGATGATCAGGTTTTTAAATAAATTTTTGTGAGAAATTATGTTATAGCATTTGATCTTTATGATTTGTTACTTAATGAAAGTTCCCATGAATTGATATTTGTAATTTATATTGTCTCTGGCTTTCATTTCCATTTCATAAAAGCAGTTAAATCAAAGATGAATCTTTATAAAAGTAAAGGTTCCTGTATCTCCAAGTTGAACAGAGTGAAGAATTTTAATTTTTCTGTTTGAAAGGTTCGTTTCTTGAGGAATTGATTAATATTGGAAGGCGAACTGAAATGCAAAATGTTACAAAATCCAGCTCTTGTGGGAGCCTCTGAAAACACTGTACTAAAGTTGCCCTTTGCTATTGGCCTGTTAAGGGTGAGGCCCTAAAGACTAAGAAGTGGCATGGGAGTTCACTAGTTATGGAGACACTTTTGTTGTGGCCACCTTTTGAGGGAGTTTCCCGTAAGGAACAGACATCAGAGATATAGATACATAGTATTTTACTGTTGTGCTTGTTTATTTTTGTTAGATTTTTCCATCGACATAGATATAGATACATAGTATTTTACTGTTGTGCTTGTTTATTTTTGTTAGATTTTTCCAATCACAACAACTTAAAATTTTTGGCAATTTTTCAAAACTAATAGACCCTTTATTTCACACCAGGTGAAAGACAAATTCCAGCAGATGATATCAGATATGAATATAGCTGACGAGAGTGTGATGATGAAGACATCAGTAGACAAAATGAGACTTATGTTGGCCAGTAATCATAAGGTTAGAATCTTTCTTTAGGTTTTTGTCTGCTTGCCTTTTTATTTATTTCTTTTGGCTTCAATTGTGTTTCTTTCTCCCTCAAATTTCAACCTGTCTCATCTTGTCCTTGATGAATGGTTTTAAATCTGTATTTTTTCATTCAATTTAGACCTTGATGTGGAATTCAAAAATTTTCTCATCACAGTCATTCCATATCAAATCACCCAGTTTGAGAAAAATTTCCCAGGTCACCCTCTCAGATCCCCCTGAAAATATTCACAGGTGCTCCTATACCAAACTTATGGAGAAATCCCAAATGTCAGGTCTGTATCTCTAATAGTTTTGAAGCTACAGCCCTTCAGAATTTTGATTAATTGTATGCATTTTGCTGAATGAGCCTTTCAGTCCAGCCTCCAACATTCATAGCTCCTTTGATATGGCATGCACAACTATGAAACTCTGTGACTAGGGCTAACATTTTCTGTATAATTAAAAAATGTAATCAGATTAGGTGTATCTAATGTACTTTTCGTCCTACAAGGCTCTGAAAATGGCCCAAAATTCAAAACATAACAAAATTCATAAAATTACCTAAAGTTTCAAAGGGCTTTACTTTCAAAACTATTAGAGACACAGACCTAATATTTGGTATTTCTCCATAAGTTTGGTATAGGAGTTCCTGTGATTTTCTTCAGGGGAATTTAAAAGGGTGACCTGGGACCCTCTGGGTGATTTGATATGGAATAACCCATCAGCATTTCCTGTCAAGAAGAGAAAATTCAGGCTGAAAAGCTACCTGTAGCTGTTCGCAGAAACATGATTATACCATATTTCCCAGACATAATGCCGATAAATTGTCTCATGTTATATTTTATTTGATATACTGGGGGTTGACCTCTGATGAACCTCCAAAACTGCAGGCATTTCACATTTCCAATTGTACAGTTGCAGAAGCTGTATTTGGCCTTTTCCACAGATGATGGCACAAGTCCAACACAAGTTTGAGACACCTTTAGAATACATAGAGTACTTACGGCGTGATGACCTCAGTGTAAAAGCCATCTTCAAAACTCTGGAGAGTTTGCAAGTAGCCCTTCGCAGTAATCGAATACAGTGGTTGCAAGAATTTGCTAAAAGGGGTTTAAAAGCCTTGTTATCTATTCTTAATGAATGTTACAGGAGGTAAGTACAGAAAAATTTTGTAGGTGTATCATATATATTATCCTGCATGATTTTTAGTGGGAGTGAATGCAGTATGGGATTATTAATCACTTATAAATCTTTTACATTAGATTGCACTCCTTTAAGTAGCAATAATGTTATAAGCCGGTTGTGAAATTACTTTTGACCTCACAATCTGTTGCCACAGTTTAGTGAATACTAGAAGCTTCAAATTGAAGACTTTCTCTTAAAAGGCTAGTCCAGCCAGAATGTAAACAAATCTACTTTTGGAGGTCCAAGTGGATTTTATTTTTATTTTTCAATTTATATGCATGGAAGATATAGAATTAACCCTATAGCAGCTGCAGCTATATGTATACATGTCTGGGCAACTGCTCTGTTCATATATACTGTATGCACTTTGGAATTTCCCTCCACAGTTTCAAGGCAGTTTGTAGTTGTGTTATTGGGTTAGGGTGGATCATGGGTACTGAGTGTCTTCACAGGACAAATCAGCTTACTTACACTTCACGCATGAGTGAGGGAGTTCTACAGTTTACATAGATGTTGCTGTCATGTTACAACTCTCCATTTTTGCAGAAATATGTAGTTAGGGTAGAGGATTAATAGGTTTTTTATGAGGCTAGAAGATAATGAGATGTCCTTAATTAGATCAGGTTCTCACTACTAAACTAAGTCTACTATTGAGCCCCACTCCTTGCAGATATAACTATCTAAAATGGCATTTCCCCAAACATTAGCCAAAATCAAGTAATTGTTAAGGTTACCCTATTGTTAAGGTTATCCTATTTTTCTGTTGCTGATGGTTTTCATCCAGTCTCAGAAAAATCATTTTTCTCAAAGGCCTTCAGTGGCTAATTTAATGATAAACAGTAAACTGTCGATTTTAGAATAGAAGGTCAGTTGCAGTGCAGCATCAGTGTGACTGGAAAGTTAGATTATATTTGATTAAGTGGTCAGAGACTAATGATTGGTGCTGATGGTTTTGGGAAAGCTGAAGTTGACAGAATAATCATGTACCTAAGAGGAATTGGAGGGACACTTAGAGCACTGGTGAATTGAAGAGTTTAATTGTAGGTTCTACAGATGCTTACATTATGTTACATTATGGAATGCTTGTCCAGACTCCAACATGCTTTGGTAAAGCTCAGTTTCGTAATGTCCGTGTTAGTCACAAGTAAGAGCAATGGAGATGTATAACCTTTGTCATTTGGTTAGCATATACAAGATGGATCATAGAATTGGGCAACATTTATGGCATATTATTTATATATATTTATTATACTTGATCGCTGTTTCACGCGTCAGCGAGGTAGCGCCAGGAAACAGACGAAGAAAAACCCATCCCCCCGCATACACACATATATACATACATGC
>JAYMFT010102694.1:0-13720 GCA_038088735.1 Panulirus argus
GTTTTGGTTTTTAAACAGAAATGGAACAGACGAGCAAGCACAGGTGCAAGTTCAGAGGCACACTCTTTCAGTACACGGGGATGGATGCCATCAGTATCATAAGGTTTGTTGTGTCCAGAGAAAGAAGGGCTTTTCGGACAGTCCGAAAAGAGATTACGGGAAAAGGCATAGAATTAGTGAGAGGAGCATCAAGAGGTGGAGTGTTAGAGTCATCCAACATGGTGATAGAGGAGAAACGGGAACAAAAGAGAGCTGCTTTGTCTACGGAAGAGACAGCTATAGTACCGTCAGAGCGGAAAAGTGAAGGGAAGGTAGAGGGACAGAATCTGTTAGAGATGCCCTTAGCTAGACCAGAAGGACCTATTAGTGGTTAACGAGGAGAGGTTATCGCACTTCTTTTGAATAAAGGAATGCTTCGCCTCACGGATAACGTGCTTGCAGCGATTTCGGGCAGTGATACAAGCTGAATGGGAGCCTGAGAAAGGAGAGTTTCTCCAAGCCCGATATACCTGATCCCTTGTCTGAATGGCCTCAGAACAGGAACGGTTGAACCATGGGTTGGATGAAGAGGTCGCCTTTAAGAAAGAGGGGATAAATGCTTCCATTCCCGTAAGAATAACCTCTGCTATGTATTTGGCGGAGATAGAAGCATCACTACATAAGAGACACTAATTTATCCAAGGAAAGTCAGAAAAGAAGTTACGTAAGTTATTACAATCAGCTTTGTTACGGTGCCAGTATTTACGCTTAGCAGGGGCAGCTGGAGGGGAGGTGCCGCTAGAATAGATACATTTATGAGAGTGTATTTAGATGAACCAATTGCGGGCGAGATTGTGTATTTTGAGCGGGATGGAGTAGAGGTGAAAAACGAAACCAAAATATTAGAAATGTGGTCACAGCGGTCAGGAATGTGGATGGGGTGGGAGATAATTTGCTCTAAATAATTCAGAATGGAGAACGTGAGGGCTTCAATCCCTCCACCATCTGTATGGGAGGAATTCAACCATTCCCTATGGTGAACGTTGAAATCCCCTAGGTAGAGGATCTCGGCTTGAGGGTGAGAGGATGTCACGGTCTCATGGCAGGGGTTTAGATAGTCACAGAAGGATATATAATTACATTTCACTCACAGAAAGTACGGATACATCATTACATTACACACAGAAGGTAAGGATACATGATTATATTACACACACAAACAAAGTACGGATACATGATTACATTACACACACACACACACACACACACACACACGCAACGTACGGATACATGATTACATTCAGTGGCACAGTTAATACTAACCCATGCTTAATTATTCCTAATACACTTCCCCCCAGAAAGTTAACTTCGAAAAACCAGCGTAATGGACTTTCTTACGGCCATAATTACCGCTAACGTCCTGGGGTATACTGCGCCCCGCAAACACACACTCCCAAGGGGAACAAAAGAGAAAATTAATTATACATAAGATATTTTCATGTGATTAAATTTTAATCGTGTGTGTGTGTGTGTGTGTGTTTGTGTTTGGTAAGGACACAGCAAGGGTTGTGCTGTAGGTGACGAAGCCAGTGACCCATGGGTGATAAAGCCAGCGGCCCGCGGGTGAACAAACCAGCGGCCCGTGGGTGACGAAATCAGGTTACCGCGGGTGACGCAGCCAGCGGATCGAGTGTGACGCAGATAGGGCACCGCGGGTGACGAAAGCTATCGAGATACGGTCGTAAAAGAGACTACAAACTTAGGTTACAAAGACACCCACTGAGCCCGGAGACCATTACAAAAGATACAGCAAAAGTCTGGCAAAGGATTATGGAAGCAGTGTCGACAACAACTGAAACTCGGGCCAGAGAGCAGCGTTGCAAAGACCTTGTGACGTTAACGAAATGTTAATAGAAAATGGAACATCTTGAAATTGTGAGCGTGTGAGAGCAGATGTCAGTGTGGGTGAGAGGACTGTGAGTGTGTGTACAACAAGTGTGAGAAGGTTTTGAGTGTGTGTAGTGAGGATCAGAAGGTTGTTAGTATGAATAGCGCGGGACCAAAGGTTGCTGGGGGATGCTCTGGTGTGTGGCCCTGGCTGACGGAGGAACCAGTGGGTGGGTGGCTGACGGAGGAACCAGTGCGTGTGTGGCTGTGGGAGGAATTAGTGGGTGGCCATGGCTGACGGGGGACCCAGTGTGTGGGTGGCTGACGGGGGACCCAGTGTGTGGGTGGCTGACGGAGGAACCAGCATGTGGGTGGCTGACGGAGGAATCAGTGTGTGGGTGGCTGATAGATGAATCAGTGTGTGGGTGGCTGACGGAGGAACAAGCTTGTGGGTGGCCGACGAAGAAAACAGTGTGTGGCCGTAACTGACGGAGGAACCAGCGTGCGGGTGGCTGACAAAGTACAACGCGTGGGTGGCTGACGGAGAAACCAGCGTCTGGATGGCTGACGGAAGAACCAGTGTGTGGGTGGCTGACGTAGGAACCAGTGGGTGGCCGTGGCTGACGGAGAAACTAGTGGGTGGACGTGGCTGACGGAGGAACCAGTGTGTGGGTGGCTGAGAAAGGAACCAGCGGATGGGTTGCTGACAAAGGAACCAGAATGTGGGTGGGTGATGGAGGAACCAGAATGAGGGTGGCTGACGGAGGAACCAGTGTGTGGGCGTGACCGACGGAGGAACCAGCGTGCGGTTGGCTGACAGAATAACCAACGTGTGGGTGGCTGACGGAGGAGCCAGCGTGTGGGTGGTTGACGGAGGAATCACTGGGTGGCCGTGACTGACGGAGAAACCAGCGGATGGGTGGCTGACGGAGGAAGTAGTGGGTGGCCTTGGCTGACGGAGGAACCAGTGTGTTGGTGGTTGACGGATGAACCAGTGTATGGGTGGCTGACAGAGAAACCAGCGTGTGGATGGCTGATGGAGGAAGCAGTGGGTGGCCTTGGTTGACGGAGGAACCAGTAATGTGGATAGTTGACGAAGGACCCAGTGTGTGGATGGCTGACGAAGGAACCAGTGGGCGGCCGTGGCTGATGAAGGAAGCACTGTGTGGGTGGCTGACAGAGGACCCAGCGTGTGGGTGGCTGAAGGAGGAGCCAGTGTGTGGGTGGCTGACGAGGAATCAGTGTGTGGTTGGCTGACGAGGGAACCAATGTGTGGGTGGCTGATGAAGAAAATCAGTGTGTGGGTGGCTGACGGAGGACCCAGTGTGTGGCCGTGGCTGACGGAGGTACTAGTGTGTGGATGGCTGACGGAGGGCCCAGTGTGTGGGTGGCTGACGGAGGAACCAGTGTGTGGCCATTGCTGATGGAGGACCCAGTGTGCGAGTGACTGACGGAAGAACCAGTATGTGGGTGGCCGTGGCTGACGGGGGAACCTGTGTGTGGGTGGCTGACGGGGGAACCTGTGTGTGGGTGGCTGACGGGGGATCCAGTGTGTGGGTGGTTGACGGGGAAACCAGTGTGTGGGTCTCCGCTGCTCAGAGTGAACCGCTTTGAACAGCAAGTCAATGGCTGGTCATGAATAATTCAAGCAATCTCCTAATTACATTAATAAATCACGTCCCTCAACGGCAGGATATCTATCAATCTTTCTTTGTAGATATATATATATTTTCCCACTGAAGAAAATACATACCTCCCCTCGTTAATGTGAAGAACATACATGCCTCCCCTGGTTAATGTGAAGAACATACATGCCACCCCTGGTTAATGTGTAGAACATACCTGCCTTCCCAGTTTGATGTAAAGAACATACATGCCTCCCCTGGTTAATGTGAAGAACATACATTTATCCCCTGGTTAATGTGAGGAATATACATGTCTCCCTGGTTAATGTGAAGAACATGCATGTCTCCCTAGGTTAATGTGAGAAGAACATTGGTGGCATCAGACACCCCTGCCGCAGACCCCATCTTTACCGAGGACAAACCACCCTCCTCTCGTCCTTCTCGCACACACGTTTTACTCTCTTGATGAAAACTTCTCCCACATCATACATTCGAAACACATCCCACAACGCATATCTGTCAACTCTCATATAGTTTCTCGAGATCCATAAAGGCCATACACAGATCCTTATGCTTCTTGAAGTACGAGGAGAGGAGGATGAGTGGTTCTAGGTGTAGGTGGGTCTCCCGCATGGGTGAATAATGTCACCACGGATGTTTAGTGTGTTTCTGGATGGGTTGGTGAGGGAAGCACGTACGAGGGTGCTGGAGAGATGATCGGAAGCTGGCGTCTTGAGTTTTAAAGAACGTGTGAAAGGAGAAAGTTAAGTATCTGTTTGAATAAAGTCAAGGTTAAGGAGTCTAGCAGGTGACAGAAACAGGTTCGTTGGCGGGTGAATTTTTATGGAGGCAACGTGGAAGAAGTAGATGGTTTTAGATACATGGGAGTGGACATGGCAGCGGGTGGAACTATGAAAGCTGAAGTAAGCCATAGGGTGGGTGAGGGGGCTACGGTCCTAGGTGCACTGAGGAGTATGTGGAGAGAGAGGTCACTGTCTGTTATAGAGATGAGAGGCGTTGGCGAAAATTAGGAACAAAAAATATGGAAGAGGGTGGATGTGCGGGCAATATGATGTAAGGAAAGCTGATCGCGCAAGAAATGAAAGGATAAGAGAAAAGTGAGGTCGTAAAAAAGAGTATAGTTGAGAGAGCTGAAGAGGGTGTGCTTAAATGCTTTGGACATGTGGAGAGGATGAGTGAGGAGAGACTAGAAGTGTAAAAGCTCAAGAAGTGGAGGGGACAAGGAGAAGGAGGTGACCGAATTGGCAGTGGAAGGCTGAGATAAGAGATGTCTTTAGTGATCGGGACTTTAACATGGAGGAGGGTGTGAAGCGTGCACGGGAAAAAACGAATTGGAGTGATGTGGTACACAAGGAGCGACGTGCTGTCGATGAGCTGAGCTAAGGTATGTGAAACGGTCGTGGGGAAACTGCAGAAAGGTCTATGGGGCTCGGCTATGGGTGTGAGTACAATGCACATGACTGCCAGAGAGTGGATGTGCCGATGTAATCGTGTGGTATATGGCAAATGGAAGGTGTTGGTGCAGGTGTGGAGGGAACTGGGACGCCGGCGCATCAGCAGGAGGATCTTAAGTGGAAAACGCAACCTCAGGGACCGAGTCATTACAGCCTACGGGGAATGAAGTCCCGGACGACATGCTGCGTTCACATTGAGGAAAAGGCTTGACCAAATAAACTGCATTTGAATCCTGCAAGAAGCACAGAGACAGCTGGCACAATACTGTTTCAACAGATGATGCAGAGGTAGTAGTTAGAGAATGAGAAAATCTTATTTGAGTGCGTTTGTAGCGTGATCAGTCACGCATTCTATACCATCCCTCCTCCTGTATCACACAGCACGTTTAAACGTAAACAAAACTGATGAGCGATCATTCTTTATCCCCCTGGCGTCAGTGTCACCAACTAAGATAATGTAAACTTTATGAAATTTACGTAATACCGGGTTGCAGTAATACATCTTATTTCAGAAATGCTATTATAATTGATGCAATACATATAAGTATGAAATCCTGCGATGCCTATAACGCAGTGGTTATTGGGAGTGAAATAAGAATGGATGGAAATAATTTTTTTCGGGGAAATAGCAATAACGTACTTGTTGAGTCTCATGACCAAAGGATGAATTTTCTTTATGTTTCGGGTCAAGTCACAAGTTGAACGTACACAGTATTCATAAGAGGCATAACTCGGGCAAAATCCAGACTAGAGTTGTGGGTTGATGCCAGTGAATTCTTGATTTTTTGAGTGACTGGGGCCTGAACATGCAGGAGGGTGTGAGGAGTGCACGGGAAGAGCTAATTGGAATAATACAAAATATTTAGGGGTGACGAGCTGTCAAAGGGCTGAGGTTATGCCACATTATTAATCAGAAAAGTCTGTGGGGCTCAGCTGTGGACAGGAGAGTCAGTTCGGACCGGAATGTGACTCCTGACGAAGGATTATCGAATGGACGACAGACGATGACGACGATGACGACGAACGACGATGGGTAAGCAGATGACGCAGAGGCGACAGAAAACTAGAATCATCCCACGAGTATCGACCTCCTCTGCAAGTTGATTACATAAAGTGCCATCATGGCCACCTCAGTCCTTATATCCCACAAGGACTAATATGTGAACAACTGAATAATGTGATTACCGCCAGGCCTGACAATACGCTGCTTATATATGCTGATGGATCCTTGCGGGAAAACGGTAAGGCCGGCGCTGTCTATGCTATCTACAGCAATAACAAACATATTCACTCTCAGCAAGAAAAAATTAATCTTAGTCCAGCTCTGTCCACTGCAAACTCTAATAGTATTCTCATGGCAATGAGACATCTCGTCCATTACCGAGCACCAGCTGTAATCCTCTCTGACTCCAAGCCAGCTCTCGCAACGCCCTCCTGAGGCAGTGCTCTGCAGGAAACTGTTCCATCAATCATTCACTCTCTGCTTATGGAAGCCGATAACAGTGCCCTACGCAAGCATTTCCTACGGACGCTTTTTCATATCGGGCATAAGCTTCATGACTATGTACATGATCTCGCTAAACATGCCTGGTTGCTCTTGGGTCCGTATACCAAGACTTGGTCCGCCCCCACCAAACCACATTTCTCCGCGAGAGAGAAAATCTCTCGAGAGGTTGTGAAAGATCAGGTGGCTATAGCACTGCGTTCTGCGATTGTTTCAGGCTAAAGAAATATCAATATGGAAGGCATCGAACCCATACGGGACAATGTGATGTGACTCGCCAGAATACGCCTAGGGTACAGAGTACATTTGACAAGTCATGAGAATCCTATGATCATGAACATTCCAAATGCCGATTCTATTTTGCCCGCTATATTAGCGAATGTCCCCAAAACAGTTATTTCATACCTCAAGGCTTTACTGTTTCGACAGATCTGTGATTACTTTAGTGACAGTAATATCCTTGAAGGCATTCGGATACTATATCCAAAATTCGACGTGCCCTGAGCTATGTAAACACTTGTGTAATCAAGCCCAGTACATATACGTTCTGTATAACTACAATGTCCAATGTTTAATGAACCTTAACCCTCTTTGTATGACTTAATGTTAACAGCTTGCCCACTGCCAGTATATTCTGGAACTGTACGCCAAACATGTAATGTACCCTTGATCTCTTATACTACTATCAATTTTGTGTCCTAACTTGCTAGGTATCACGCAGATATCATTACACATATTGCTGTCAGCGTCACTCACCTATCCTGTAACTACATAACATGTAATATGATGTATCCTAGACCTCCCTCCCTCCTCATGGGAGCGGGGACCCCACTGGGTCCCTGGGCCCCACTTGGATCCACTTGTGTCCCCACCTATGTACTGTACCCACTATACGCTCTGTACTTGTTCATACTCCATCCACCTGGATATAAGTGCTATTCACTCATACTCTCACTGAAATGCTTTGTCTGTGTATGCGTATTCAATAAATGTTTTAGAACTAAAGTATCAGCCATGTCACACAGGCGACTCAATAAGTAATAAGAGGGACTGAACTCTCTCTCTCTCTCCCATGGACAAGAGTTGATGTTATATCCTGCCAGCAGGATGACCTGCCAGTAGGATGGACTGTCAGTAGAATAGTCTGGCAGCAGGATGGACTGCCAGCAGGATGGACTGCCAGCAGGATGGACTGCCAGCAGGATGAATAGCCAGTAGGATAAAGAGCTAGCAGGATGAAGAGCTAGCAGGATGAAGAGCTAGCAGAATAAACAGCCAACAGGATTAACAGCCAGTAGTATGAAAGGCCAGCACGTTGAACTACTTTCGCCTCGGTTTAACCAGCGAATAAAATTTCGCTTGGCTACAAAAATTCATCACCTTCTTTCTTCGAGGTTCGGGAAACTCTTTCCCCAGGTCATGAGTCCACATCGCCTGAGAGGAACTTTCTGGCCTAATGCTAAGCTCTCCAAGCGAAGTTTGGGGGTAACCAAACAGAACTCCCGTCCACAGAGGACGTGACGATTTTATAAATCTCCAAGATGGGACGGAGGTGGCTGCCCCGCTGTGTGAAAGCTGCACTCACGTCAAGGGGCAGAAGGCCCACTCAAGACAGTATGTACTGGGAAGAGCGACTGCAGAAGTGCATGGTGATGATGATAATTACATGACTCTCCAAAGGGTTTTAATGACACCAGACTCATCGAACGACGATGACGATGATAGGAACAATGAAGACCCCGCATGAAGCATTTAACATGCCCTTCTCAGAGATATCTAATTACTACTGACGGAGGATTTCAGTCACAAACGGACAGAGTGTGCGTAATCTGGTGACAGAGTCCTGGAGACACAGACTCTTAGAATGTGAACGGGAAGAATTTCCAACACCAACACGACAGGATAAGGACTGATTCACCATCGGTACCAGATACCAGCACAGACGTTTGGAATACGCCACTTGGGAAGAGCAGGCTTTTGACGATGTAGCAAGACAGACAGGACATCAAGAGATCAGAGATGAAACAGCAATGAAATAAGATATCTGATTGTGGACACTTCAGCAGTTTCAGCGGCATATAGACTGGGGTACTGGAGTTCAGTAGCCAGGTATCGGTCAGGACTCTGCGGAGGAGGGATCTGCGAGATATACTGTGAAGGAATAGGCACGAGGGCACAGCCCAGCCTCAGATACAAAGGGAAGGTGGAGAGGGAGGTTTAGAGATGCGCTGCAATGTCGATAAAGGCGGCACTCCAACCAGCCAGCATTTGTAAGGTATAAGAACGCCCGTCCGCCACCGACCGACCACCGTTCGTCACCACAATCGCCTTGTGCAAGTGAACAGCTCAGTTTCCTGTTAGTTAGGCTATGTGGTATATCAAATGGCGTATTACTCTAACTATTCATCACGTAACGCCCATCCAAGCTTATGATGTGTAAGCCATACGAACTACTCTTATCCAAAGTGTGAATGCATCTAGCTCACCTTGATCTTAAGCTTTTGTATGATTAGTTAACTAGTAACTATTATGGCCTCCCAGTTTTCTGCAGTATCTGTAATACCTCAACTGTATATTCTCAGTCGATTGGCTGCCTACATTTAATAAACCGTTCATTATTAGTAGTAGTTGTATCACTATTATTCTTCATATTATTATTATTATTAGTATTATTATTATTGTTATCATTATCATTAATATTTCTATTATTATTACTATTATCAATATAATCTATTCCATAAACTCAAAAGGAGTGAATTCTTGATTAGGAGGCAGGTAATAAGGATGAGGGATTCATAGTAAGGACATGAAGAGCATGGTGTAAGGATATGGAAGGAACTGTTCCGCTGGAGAAAAGTGTAGCGCCAGGGGAATGGAAGAGGGGCAAATGTCATACCATACACTGGTCCCAACGACGAATGGAGACTTGGGAGTTGATACCGTCCCTATCATGTGGCCCAGAGCCATCCAAGGGGAACAGTTAAGGGGACAAACTACCTGCTGGCAGATAACCACAATAGCATTCAAGCAAGCTAATGTTAAACTCCCCGCGTGAGGTTGAGATTAAGCACGTCTGGTGGCCATCTCACCTACAGAAGCACGTAGAGCTAATAGAGGAGGTCCAGAGGAGAACAACAAAGATGGCACCAGGATTATGAGATCTGAATTACATGGAAAGGCCTCAGGCCTTTGATTTGCCCACCGTGTGACGTGGGGATCGAGAAACCAGAGGATATAACGTTCAGGTAAGCAAGAAACATGTTTAAAAAGGCGTAAAGGAAAATGCTTTTACAGTATAAGAGACGTGGATGAATGGGTCAGACTGAATGAGAAAATAGCAAATGCAAACAGCGTACAGAAGTTGAAAAAAAGTGTGTATGATGAATGCCAGTGTTCAAGAGACGGAAACCCCACGAATGAAAAACTCCCTCCCGGTACAGTACAAATAATTACAAATAAGCGATTACAAATAGGTAACAGCAAATATGTGATTACAAATAGGTGATTACAAGTAGGTAATTACAAATAGGCGATTACAAATAGGTAACCACAAATATGATTACAAATAAGTAATTACGAATAGGTGATTACAAGTAGGTAATTACAAATAGATGATTACAAATGTCATTACACATGTCAGGTCTAAGATGCACCAAATAGGAGATTACATATGGCCAATTATACATAGGTGATTACAAATCGGTAATTACAATTGGGTGATTACAAACAGGTAATTACAAATAGGTGAGTACCAATATTCAGTTACGAATATGTAAGTACAAAACGTTGATGAAAGACAAATAATTACAAATTGGTTATTAGCTTTCCTAACCGTGACGCATTGACGGGCCGCCCAGGGTCGAGAGCATAGGTTCGAATCCTGGTTGCGGCAGTCGGTCCACAGTCAACCCGGCTGTTCATCCACCTCTAGGGGTTGGTCGATAAAATGGGTACCTGGGCTCAGGCTAAGGTATATATCCGTACATATAGCGTTAGTGAGATGGCCTCGATTAGGGCCTCAGATGCTCGTGCCGTCTCAGCAAACATAAAATAAAAGGATAATGACACAGGTTAGGTCTAAGAGGCAGGCACCACCACCCCAGCCAGTGTGCAAATGGTACACGTTCACCTCCCACGGTCTCCGCCTTCATCAGACACTGCCCTAACTAGGTCTTCCTCCGTCGGTACCTCCTGATCCAGGCTCTCTCTCTCTCTCATCCACATCTTCCTCTATCAATATCTCCTGACGTAGTCTCTCCTTATTCTTCCCTCGCATGAATTCTCCGTCATTCATTCCGTCTCCCCACGTTCCTCTGTCGTCTGTCTACTCTCTCTCTACCCTGTCATCGCCTCAAGTGCGCCTGCCTACCTCGCCCCTGTTAAGCATCAGTTATCGCGTAAGTAATGTATCTCTGTCTCACTGGCATGTCTGTTTCTCCCGTCATCTCAGCGTACCATCCTCAGGATTGCCTCTCCCATCATCTCAACATATCATCTTCGGGCTTATCTCTCCCATCGTCTCCCACGCCATCTCTCTCTATGTGCCAGACTCCCGGATGATCTGCTCAAAAATTTCAGAGACTATGTGTGAGTCTACCCCTCATAGAGCCATCCTGCTGTGTCCTGCAGCTTCCAGCACTCCTGAAGCCATCCTTCACCGTTCTGTGATTTCCAGCACTCCTACGGCAATCCAGCCTTCCAGCACACCTGCCGCTATTCTGCACTGTCTTGTAGATTCCAGCTCTCCTGTAGCCATCTTGCAATATGCCGTCCTGGCCTCCTATCTCGGCAGCTTCCAGAATTACTTTCCAGGGCAGGTTCTTTATACTTAGTATATTTACTGCGCCTGGAACAGACACTGGTTTAACGACCTTTAGGCGTTAATGACCATTATTTCCAGACATATGTTTCCAGGACCACTCCCGAGACAGCTCGGTGCAGCCTCCGATTGACAGAACGTCTCTTAAGCCGCCTTCCAGGAAGCTGCTAAGATATCCGCACTGACGGACGCTTTTCAAATATTTTCCAGGAAAGTTTCCATGCCCTATACCGGGGTGTATTCCAGGACACCGAGGGCGGCTCCACGTTGCAAGCCAAGACAGCTACTGATACGCTCCAAGGACATCTGGGATGTCTTTCGAGACATCTTTTGAGCATTGATTTTAGAAAATTCCTGCCATGGACATCCTAGACACCGTTTTCCAGCACGCTCCTCCCTGACAGTGTCCCAAGACATCGCTCTCCATACATGTCGCACCTTCCCGGACCAAAAGCATTTATGGGACTTGTTCTTTGGCTATAATTTCTGGCGTCTATTTCAAGAAGCCTTCCAGGACTCATGAACGCTCTGGATATGACTTAGAACACCTTCATGGGACGACTATCTGAATCCCTCCTAAGACACCTGCCAGGCTACCTACCAGGACACCTGGTAGACTTCACCCCAAAATACCTGCCAGTTTACATACAAAGTCACCTAAGAGGCCACTTGCCAGGCTACCTCTAAGAGCCCCCGCCAGGACACCCGCCATCCAGGGGCAGCAGACTGGAAGGAGAAAACAGCCGAGGCAAAAACCCAGAAACCGGCCCATATGGCCACGTTACAAATTCTACTGCTATTCCGTACATCCTATATATATACCAATGGGCGCCGGAGAGTCGAACCCAGGCGACCGAGAACAGTTTGCGCTCCGCGTGTCCTTGGATCACCGATGGGACGATATCTCCTTAGAGCTGCTGTCTACAACTCCAGTGCCCTGCCCACTCACTGTGCACCTATAGAGTGAGACAGCCGCCCACACTCTGGTCCGTAAGACGAGCATTTCGGTAATGTCTGGATATCAGACCTTTTAACCTTCACGGGTAAATCATTCTAAAGAATATTACCAACGCGCGCCTGAGAGTCGAAGCTAGGCTACCGAGAGCAAGTGGCCGTCAGAGAACCACTTGACCACATCTGGGACATAAACGTGCTTATTTCTCAGGAACTGTTGTTCTCGGTAGCTTGGGTTCGACTCTCGTGGGTGCAATGGTAAAATATGCACAAACGTTCATAAATCATGGATACATAGGACAGGAGTTCTACCAATAGCAGATGCACCTGTTGTATCAATATGGTATAAGTTCTTTTATCCATCGTCTCCTTTTGCATTCTACCAACACGTCCAGGCCCGCTCCAGCGCTCCAGCCTTTTGAAATCCCTCTTATACACACACCTTCGCTTCTCACTGTCCACTAAAGTTACTCCTGAGACTTCCCTGGCACAACTCATCTCCTCTGCTCTTGCCTTAGCAATGCTCCGCCACCTTCCACGTCCACAACTCAATGCCCGAATGTTTAATGTAGTCAGCATTATACTGTTTGCTTAAGTCTCCTTTCACTTCCAGTCTGAGATAGTCGTCTCAAATAACGCTTCTTAATTACCCTAATGACCATATTTCCTGCGTTAAGTTAGGTAAGTTTAAGTTGGGTTAAGTTAGTGTAAGTTAGGTTGAGGTTGGGTTAAGTTAGGTTGGGATAGGGCATGTTTAGTTGAGTTTTGGTTAGGTTAGGCTAGGTCAGGTTACGAGAAGGTAAGTTTAGGTTTGGTAAAGTTAAGGTTAGGTTAGGTTAGGTTAAGTTAGTTTAGGTTAGGTTATGTTACAGTTAGGTTAGGTTAAGTTAGGATGTCTAGGTTACGTTCGGTTAGGTAGGGTAAGTTGGATTAGGTTAGGTTAGGTTAAGTTTTAGTTGAGTCAGGTTGGGGTAGGTTTGATTAAGTTAGGTCAGGTCAGGTTAGCTTAGATAGGTTAAGTTAGATAAAGTTAGTTTAGGTCAAGATTATGTTGATCCGGGCTGGATTAGGTTAGTTTAGGTGGTTTCCTGCACTGTCCTTTCTCTCATATCCACTCCCGTGGTATCGTATGTTTCCCGAGTATCTAAATTCCTCCACTTCCTTCCCCACTTCCCCTATTTCCAATTTCCAATTGAATTTGCCCAGTCCCCTTCCCATCCTTTTATTTTTTTTCATGTTTTCTCGAAAAGAATCACTTTACTTTCCCCGGTATTCACTTTTAGCTTTCAAGTGCTTCTGCATTTTCTGCAACATTGGTTCACTTTCCGCAAACAACAATGTATCATTTTTTTTTCGTTTTAATTTAGCTGTCACGGCACAGGTAAAGAAATACCTTAATCAAGGCCACCTTATTAATGACTATATATATATATATATATATATATATATATATATATATATATATATATATATATAT
>JAYMFT010102705.1:0-13720 GCA_038088735.1 Panulirus argus
TATATATATATATATCCTAATTCATTATTCCTTATCAAGAGAGAACTGTTTAATTCTCTTGTAACTGTGAGAGAGTAGCGCACGTACTACATGGTACTGAGAATGATCGTAAAGGTGACTGGTTTAGCTAAATATTTTGATATTTTTGCTGCCCCACTACACACACACACACAAAATTAACCCACATTTTCTTGCAAAAAAAAACAAAAATCTATCTTAACATCTAACACACGAAGATGTGACAACTTCAGACGTTCCAAGTAACATCTGAGACATTTAATGACGATATGTACTGATGGTAAGAATCCTTGTGATGATGTTTAATGCGAGGATGTTATGACAGATGTTTCTGTAACACGGCAACATCTGAAGCTGTGACAGGCCTACTTTCTGAGGTCTAATTCAGGCATCGTCTGAATAATTCACGTGATGACACGAATCAAGAAGTCTCCCACACACGACCGACTTTGCCAACTTCCAATTACAAAAATCGCACGAAATGAAACATTTCTGTTCCACACACACACACACACTTCGCCCTGTAATGGAGGACCCACAAATGTCCGGCGGTGAATCTATCACATGGTGAAACCTTTTCATTAAGGCCCGTGCTTAGAAACCGGTTATATCATCTTTCGATAACGCCCTTCTAAAACAACGCCCTTCTAAAACTTTCTTCATCATTGTCGCCCACACCAGTAAAATGATAGGAGAGTCGGTGACGGCCTAGAGAGAGAGAGAGAGAGAGAGAGAGAGAGAGAGAGAGAGAGAGAGGCGCCGCCTTAGTTTGTGACGGCTTGGGATGAGGCGCTCTGGTCAGTTACGGCTGCAGCCGGTGCGCCTTCGTCGGGGACGGTCGAAGGGGAGGAATCTTGGCCGGACGTGAGTTTAAACTAAATGACTGCTGGGACAGAGAACATCAACCGTGAGAGCGGCAATGGGCTGGAGGAGGAGAAGGAGAATGACAGAAGTAACGGTAGTGATAGTGATGGAGCCGGTGGTAGTAGTAGTAGTAGTAGTAGTAGTAGTAGTAGTAGTAGCAGTAGTACTTTTGGTGGTGGTGGTGTGAGGGAGGGACGGCGGGCGTCGTCCCCCTTCTCCCACCCTCACGCAACAGACTAGCGGCCATAGAGACAACTGCAGTACCTCTAGTTCACTGCGATGGCCGTATTCGGATGAGGTGGGCGAGATGCCCCACCCACCCACCCACCCTCCGTCTTCGGTCGTTGACCAGAAGTCGCTCGCTCCCTACGCTCCACCGGATATGCGGATGATCCCGAACCGTAGGAATAATACCTCGCCAGACGCCCGGGGCCTCCCCTCCTTCTCCCCGCCTCCCTCACTCTGGAGCGGCCAAGAATCCCCAGGAGGCTCGCCCAGGCTCGCCAGGCGAGTATTTAGGAGAGAGAAAAATATAAAGGCTATGAAAAACCTGTACACGGGAGGAACTTGCTCTCCTCCACAGCACTGTCTCTAAACCGTCTCTCCTACCCCAGGAGGCAGGGTCTCTCCTACTCCAGGAGGCAGGGTCTCTCCTACTCCAGGAGGCAGGGTCTCTCCTATCCTAGGAGGCACGGTCTCTCCTACCCTAGGAGGCAGGGTCTCTCCTATCCCAGGAGGCAGGGTCTCTCCTACTCCTGGAGGCAGGGTCTCTCCTACCATAGGAGGCAGGGTCTCTCCTAACCCAGGAGGCAGGGTTTCCCCTGACCCAACAGACAGGTCAAGAGAGCACCTCAGACCAAGAGGACCTGTGACCTGTATCGCTCAAACACGGAGACCTGTAACCTGAGTCTCTTAGACCAGGAGGGCCTGTCACATGCGTCTCCCAAACCAGGACGGCCTGTCACCTACGTCTCCCAGATCAGAAGGACCTGTCACATGTACCTCGGTGTCGACGGTTCCTGAGCCGCTGGGGACAAAAAGTCCCCACTAACTGGTCCGTGAGTGACTGGTCCGTGAGTGACTGATTCCTGTGTGACTGGCCCTTGACTTAGTGGCTGATGTGTGACTAGTCCATGACTGACTGGTTCACGTGTGACTGATTTGTGTGCGACTCGTCCATGACTGACCGGTGCATGTGTGACTGGTCCGTGAGTGACCTAGACGTGGTCCGTGAATAACTTTCTCGGGCGTGACAGGTCAAAGAGGGAACTGTTGTTCCGGGACATTAAGGTATGTGTGCGTGTGTGTCTGTGTGTGTTTGTGTGTGTGTGTGTGCGCGCTAGGGCGTGAGGGAGGTGCGGCCAATTCATATGTACCTGTAGGAAGGGACTGCACGCGCCAAGACTGTGTGTGTACACCTGTCCTTGCCAGTCCATTCAGAGGAACCTCTTCACTCCTATTCAACGGCCGCACATCCCTCATGAACCCCAACACGTCGAAAAAAAAAAAAGACTCTCTATGTATGCCATACGTTATAAAACACTCCTTGAGGGGAAACACACACACACAAACACACACACACACACATATACATATTTTCTGCTCATTCATGATTTCCTGATCTAACCCTTCCAAGCCCTTCTGCCCACACAGGTACAAAGCAATTAATGGGAAGGACTTCTTTAAGGTCGAGGAGGGGAGAGAGGAGAGAGAGGGGGTGATGTGGGGGTGGGTGAGTGAGTGAGAGGGGAGAGGGGAGGAAGGGGGGAGAGAGTGAGTCTTCTCAAGGCAAGGCAGCGTGAGTCATCCCCGGCAGGTCTCGAAATCCGGGATGATGACGTCACGATGACGATGATGGTATCATCGCTTAGGGTGAAGGTCGATCGACCATACGGTAGGGTGATGACAGCACGTGTAGGGTAGGGGAGGGTAGGGTAGGGTAGGGTAGGGTCGGGTCGGGTTGGCTGCTGCTGCTGCTGGGGTAAGGCAAGTTTAAGGGGTAGGGTCAGGCGGTACCACAGTAAGGTAAGTGTTGGTAAGGTAAGTGTTGGCTCGGGGTGTCTGGTGAGGGAGACACAGTAAGGTAAGCGTAAGGTAAGATAAGCGTAACCTTAATTCACAAGATACAAGGACAAGTCTACCTTACAAGTCGATTATAGGGCAATTATAATTAGCATTAAGGCAAAAGGAAAGGGTAAGAGATCCTTATCAATGAGGTAGGGCATGGGTAAGCACCTTGCCTTTACTTCCTCCCCTCCCCACACAACCGAGGAAGATGAGGCAATCGAACCCTGGTCCTACGGCAGGGACCTCCTCACCTCGGCTTACCAATGAATGGTCTTCAAGGTTCCACACGCGGGCTGCTAACCCCCCCCCTCCCAAGACTCTGGGGCTTCCCCATAGGGGCGTTTCCACAGGCACCCCTTTCTACGGGGGTGTGTTCCTTCCCCCTCCACTGAAATGTTCCCCTTTTTCCAGGGGGCGTTCCCACAGACACTCCTTTTTGCTGGGGTGTTGTGGGTTCTTTCCTCCTACTGGGGCGTCATCCCCCCCTCTCCTTCCTGCTGGGGGACATTCCCACACCCATCCCCTTCTTCGGGGTGGTTCTCCTGCTGTGGGGGTATTCCCACATCCACCTCGTCTTACTAGAAGGGGTGTTCCAAAACGACTCAACCCCCCACTTATGGCTTCTGACATCATCTTCCTGGACCAGACGGTGCAGTCAGTCACGCCCGCGTCTCACGGAGAGGCTTCGGGTGAGGGTGGGAGCGGCCGGCCGTGATGCCCCCACACACACACTCCGGTGACGCACCGGAAATCAAGCCCGTACGACCCCTGACATCCGGAACGCACTCGGTATATATGGTGAAGGAGATGCAGGTCTTCCGCTTTTACTACCCCGCCTCCTCTCTCTTCGGCCTCAACCACATCTCGCCATCCCTAAGATATGATCACTCGCGACTCTTGCCAGATGCTTCTGGTATTATTGTACAGGGGTACCTGATGACAGCACTACGATCCCGATTCCTCTATCAAGGAATAAAGTATTGAAACCTGAACCTAGATCGGAGGGTATACTGTCCACTCGTTCCATCTCGGCGGCTCTTGATGGAGTGGCCATCTCCGCCTAACCCCTGTCAATACTGGCGTCCCTCAGGGCTCTGTCTTGTCCCCTACAATGTTTCTTCTCTCCACACATGATCTCCTTTCCTCGGTCTCTATCCACACATCCACTCTTGAGCCAAGGGTTCGACTTCACATACCTCAGCGCCATTTCTCCTCCTTCCTCACTCCGACGCTCGTTCTCTCTCTGAATAATTATATTTTCTGAACATCAATACCTAGTCCGGAATGAAAAATATAAATCTAGGCAACAAAATATCCAGACATACACGACTAGTAAGGAACAAACACATACCTCCAAGCTACACACGCGTCGGTCGAGCAAAGAAAAAACACAGTAAAACACACACGCACACACACACACAGGGCCACTGTACCAAGCGCAGCTCTCGACTCTCGTATCTAATGTGATGTGATTAGGTTCCGGACCACAAGGAGAAGAGGGGCGGCCCAGTTCCCAAGACACTGCGTGCCTAAAAGCTCTCCCTCCCTCGGGTCCCGCTTGATGCCTACCACCCACAGAGAGAGAGAGAGAGAGAGAGAGAGAGAGAGAGAGAGAGAAGAGAGAATTGCTCAGGACAACTTTCGTGAGAGCTTCTTGCTGGGGATAGGAGGATGAGGAAGACTACTGCAGTGCACTGTGCCGAACTGATGACCAGTTCATACGTATGAAGCACGATAGTGGATGATTTATACCTCCTGAAGGGCATAATAGTGGACGATTAAAAAAAAAATCCAGAGAAGCATGATAGATATAATTAATACCTCCAGCCGGTACTGCCGTGGTCAAGGGGAGGGGAGTGGGGGGCTGGGAGGGTTCCAGAAGACCTGCTTGGAACGGAACAACGGACCGGGAGGAACGGATCAGTCCAAGAGTGGCTGCGGGGGCGGTAGGTTCATTCAACCGGACCCTCGTCTCGTCTCGCTCAAACTTTCCTTCTGTTGTGTACACCCGACCCACGACTACCTCCTCCCTCCCTCCTTCAGACTACCCTCCTGAGCATTGCCTGTCCATCTCTCCCTCCCTCCCTCTCCCTCTCTCTCTGCCGTGGGCGCTACGCGCTAGCCTCGTCTCGCGGCAAGAAAATGAAACAAAAATTCTTCTTGGGTGCCCACAGGTGTGTATTCTATCAACTGATACTTATACAGTGTCCTCAATTGGTACTTATAAAAATAAAAGTGTAACTAAAGAACCCTTTGGTTTCTTTACCAAGCACAAAAAACCTTCTGGACTTAGAAGAAAGCGGAGGAGAGAGAGAGAGAGAGAAGAGTGGCACTGGGGCCCGTCGCCCCCTCCGCGGCACCTAACCCTCGCAGCGTTCCATCACCGGGAACGCTGGGTCCGATCTGCATCCTCTCGCAGTATATAAGGACGCCATCCATGGATGCCGGGCCCCTGGCGGCTGGCACGGGACTCATCAGCTTCGTGGATCAGGAAGCCAAAGATTTAACACCAACACTACACACACACACACCACCACCAGTCTGCCAGGGGACCATGAATAAATAAGGCACCAATAAACACTCTTATAGATAGCTGCCAACGATGAATCATGTCACCTATGACATCCATGTCTTTATCTCTGACATTCATGGCTTCAGCTATGACATTCAAGTCTTTGCCTAAGGTATTCATGTCGTATGTCTCTTCACTACAACCTTCCCTTCCACCTGTCCCATCTCTTCCTCCTCTCATCCAACAAGCAAATAAAAAATCAAGTATTATACGCTGTTAAAGTCACGTCGTTATGCCATCCCACCCGATCCATCCAGTCGTAAAGACCCCTAGCCCGAGGGGGGGAAGGGCCCCCAGTCAGGTCAAGGGTCATGGACTGGGTGAGGCATATTGCCTTGATTGCATCTTCACTACAGGGTCATCCCTATTGATATTTCCTCAAACGAAAAAGCGGCGAATCTAATGTGCAATCGTCTCCATCTTGTGTCCGATGGGTTCGCCCTTCTAACACACACATTACTCATATACAGCTCGGGAATAAGCACCATCCCCGCTCCCGTGACCTCCTGCCGCCAGAGATCCCTCGTCCCTAGGTTGCAGTCCGACACCAAAACACCGCATCGAGCCCGTCTGCAGAACCTCGTCCGGATCGCTAAAAGAACAGCCAATATCAAAACCTTCCTGAACGCCATCGACCATATCGTAAAAAAAGGAGCACAGAGTCGTCTAGGATCTTTCAGCCATGAAGGAGCCCACATTACCCTCCTTTCAGCGTGGAGCGCATCCTCGGAGCTGCAGAATTTCCCTTAAAAGGGGTCCTTGGGTTATACAATTGACTGAACCACAGAGTATACACACATACTGTACATACATCGCTACCATCACTACCAACAGGACCATCGTCGGCAACTTCACCCTCACTCTCACACTAACATCAGAAATCTTCACCATCATCACCAACATATATGAACACTATCATCATCATCATCATCGTATCATCAGCACTGTCATCATATCATTAGGAGCGCCATCACAATCATAACTATTATCACAATCACCAACATAAACATCAGCATCATCACTACAAATCCTTTTATCTTCTCCCCTTCATCATCATCATCACTATCGTGAACATTATCATCACCATGAACCACCCTGCCATTCTCAACACTTCAATATCCTCATCATGAGAACCATGCACACATACACGAGCACTATAACAACCACACACACACGTGTACACCATGAAAACTATACAAACGTGTACATTGTGACAATTGTACACTCATGAGTACTAATGACAACTAAACACACACACACACATATGTACACTATGACAACCACACAAACGTGTACACTTTTACAATCAAACACACACACACACGTACGCTATGAAAGCTACAAGTATACACATGAGAAGTACACACACACACAAACATACACTTTACAATAATCAAACATCTTTAACTGTTCAATTTCAGTGTCCTCTATGACCACAGCACATAACCTCTGATATTCATTCTAGTGTTTCGCTCTATCGAATCTTTGTCAACTTTACTATGAAATGATCAAGTCCAGCCTGGGTATCATGATGTAATCTTCAGGATACGGTAGAATGTCATTACTTTGTCTCTGCAATGTCACTAAAGTATGAGAAAAACGGCGCCTCTGGGAGTAGGAGAAGCCTTATGCCAGGAGAGGATGTGTCTAGGGCTGAGAACGGACGCCCGGCAGTACAGTTGAACCTCTGCGTCTCTACAGCTGAGGACGGACGCCCGGTAGTCCAGCTGAACCTCCAAACTAACGGCCTAGATGTCGACGTGGTTCTCAACATTTCGAAGGATCTGAACGTGAGGGAGATGGTACCGGGCCAAGATTCGTGCCGCTCCTTCCTGCTGGGGCAGACAACGCCCGTTGGGCAGGCACGGGGCGCGCACGACGCCTCCCCCCCGCCAGCCGGGGTGGCGGGAGGGACAGGCGAATCCACCACCACCACCACCGCCCGTCCAACCTGCCATACGGTTACGGCAGACCGGCTGACTGTAGCGTGCGACAGCGGAAAGGTTACGTCCGAGACGACGGACGGGACGCTGACGGTCAGGGGCACGGTGCTGGCACGCAAGACCATAGGGGCCAACGCCCGCACGCCGAGACGACCCGCCAAGCGCGTCGACCACTCGGGTAGGATCACCGTCGGGCGCTGGCGGAACTCACCGCCCTCACTAAGAGCCGCTGGCCTGACCCCCTCAAGGGGTGGTGGTGTAGGTGGCGGTGGGTCAGGTCAAATCATCGCCAGTGGTAAACTGTACACAGCCCAGGCACCCGACGACCGCTAGAGGAGTCCACCAGAAGACGCGACTACTTTCCACAAGTTCGACCACAACATCGACGTGAAGACTACTGAGTCTTGAGGGTGAGTCACGAGGGTCGTGTCGTTACCCTACTTTGGTATATTGACCCCAAGGTGGGTCACAGAACGGGACACACAGCATTCTTTGCCCCTTAAGGATCGGTCCAGCCCCTGTGGCCCTATCATCCCAGGCAACGGGGTTCCCCCTCTTGGGCTGTTTAGAAAGCAACGGTATCGACTTAAGGTACTCAGTAATGAACGTCGGTCAGCGGAAGGTCGTTGATTCGGGTTGACAACAAGCGGTGAATCCATTTCTTGGTTCCCACAAACGCCGCCACCACCACCAGGGCTCAAGGCTTAGCGTCGACACGCAGCTCGAGTCAGAGTTGCGTGTCTTGCCATATCCCGTGTTTACAATGTGTCTTTAAGCTTAAGGTTACGTCTTGTTCCATTTGTATGTTTACCGAGTGTCATTCACCCCTGCAAGTGTATACTTATATACGAGTGTAACGTTAGCTCGTTGTTAACTCCAGTCACATTGTTTTTATTTTCTTTTTCTACCTTGGGTTACCACACCCATTATCTCACTGTAAAAGCACCGTCCACGAGCTGTGGCACAAGGCCTCTCTGTCAGTGATGCTTGCGCTGGCTAATCCGTCCCCCAGGGCAGAGTTTCCAACGCCATGCCATCATCACCAAAAATGGTTGCACTGCCGTGCTTTCAAGGATCGCTCCGTCTTGTTAACGCACAGTCTTCCTCAGTGAGTTCCCGTCGTGCTTAAGGACAGCACCGTTATGATCAGGAGGTTCAAGGAAGAGACAGACAGACAGAGAGAGAGAGTGCGTAAGAGAGACACAAAAGAAATCCAAAATACTGTCTGATTAAACTAATGAAAGGTTGAGAAAACTGGATAACTGAATACAAGTAAACAAAAAATAACTATACCAATGCCTGTTTAATGCTAAATACATAAATAAATAACTTCGACTGGTCTTTGCCTCTTCCTTGGATCATACTGGAGTGCAGGTCACATGCCATCTTCACTACAGCCAAGGCAGGCAGGGTACGGAAGCAGTGAAAAAGGGCGAACAGAATTCATGGACTTATATGTATATAGACAAGGTTACGAAATCCAAGTCCTGGGAAATTATCCTTGCTCTTTACAAGTCATCCGTGGTGCGTCCCCATGTCAAACATGTTCAGTTTTGGTCATCTTGAAAAATAAAAAAGAAGATGATTTCCGGACTTTTCTCATCAAAATCTTTTTCCTAAACGCGAAACGAATCAGTCTGGTAAGAAAAGAAAGATTATGTATTTAGAAAATAAAAACTGAAGGGGCCTAACGACGATCTGTTGTTGTTTGAATCCAACTGCATCCCTCTCGCCATCTTGCAAAATCTGTGGCCAGATACAAAATGCACTCTTTCAGGACGTCTTCATTCCACTTCACAAGGGACGGAACATGGTCTTGTAAACACTGACTCCATTTTTGAAGTAGAACCTGCCACAGTGGTAGTCCACGATGCAGTGATACTGTCCCAGGATGCCGCTGCCGAGGACGAAGTGCCAGTCGTCATTTGGCACCTTGTCCAGGACGGCCTTGAGGAAGGTGCGGCCATCGGCAGACTTGATGGCGACCCTCTTGACCACCTTACATTGGGTTGAACTCAAGATCCCGCTGCGACACTCCTCTGAGATGTAAAACCCGGGCGCCCCCGAGTCGACAACTATGCCCAGGTAAGGGTCCTTCAAATCCTTCTGCAGGTGCGCCTCCAGCACATACTCGGTACAAAAGCCGCTGGGTGATCTGCGCGGCTTGGTCCCGGCGGGTTTCCGGAAGTACAGTCTGGAACCGGTCTTGCTGAAGGTCTGGATGACCCCGTGCATCCGCAGCGTGGTGCAGTCCAGAATGATGTCGTCGCTGATGTCATTCTCGGCGGAGAATACGTAGTAATTCACGTACAGGTCGATGTCTGGACCCAACCTAACGTGCACGTTTTTCAGCAATCCCAGACGCACCTCGTCGTCGCCATACCAGAAACTCATAGTCTCGGTCTTGAATTCCTTGATTAAGGGAAGAAGGCCGAGCTGGGAGGCCAAGTGGTGGCTCATCAGCGGGGTATTCGTGTCGGAGTCAACAAAGAACTTGCATCTGACACCACACACCTCTCCTGGAAGGATGTTCGAGTCCAGGAGGTCGACGAAGGGTAGGCCTTCCAGGTAGGGCTCCTCACTAACCCTGGGAGGAGGGTTCAAGTAGAGACCCAGAGTACCTTTTTCACTCACCTCCGGCTGCAGTCTGATAGCCGGTCCCTTCAAGCACCAAGTCTTGTAATTTATCCTGGGTAACTTCCGGAGTCTTTGACTGCGTCGAGGTAGCAAGAGTCTGGGTAGGCGCCAATATTTCCACACTCGCATTCTAAGGATAGAAGAGAAGCTCATGAGACGTTTATACATCCTGAGAGCAGAAGTATCCTACACGGAAAAAAAAAAAAAAAAAAAAAAAAAAAAAAAAACAAGTTCACTGACAATGTTTTCTGGTCAAAGATTTCTAATAAACCTGAGCCGAGGAGCCTGTGCCACTGAAGACAGCCTATGACCTGACCCGTCACGGTAGTAAAATAAAGGAGTATTGAACATAAGACTGTAGTGAAGATGAGCCTGCAGTGCAAACGGCCTTTGAACTGACCTATAAGGGTCGGGTCAAAGGCCCCTGGTGTCGAAGGCGTGGTGATGATGATGACCGGACAACCTGATCTTATGGGTCTTGTTAATGACTAGTGGTGTCGATGGCCTAAGACCCTGACCGGGAAGGGTCGTATCAAATGCCACTGGCACTGAGTGCAGTAGAAATAAGGGTATAGTGAAGATGGCTCCTTGGACCAGAGGCCAAAGGTGTCAAGGGTATGTTGAGGATGTGGCCTTTTAGAACTCAAGTCATACATCGTACTTTGTCCTTAGCAAAGTCAATGGCATCTGTGGGCATCCTGAAGTCGTTTTTTTCTTTTATGTTAAAAGCTCCAGTCACGGACTAAAGTCCACATCAAGGCCGGCTCTTCATTGAAATATAGAGAGAATTATGAAACGGAAAAAGAAAAGACAAGGGAAAGTATTTACGAAATTCGGAGAAAGTGAAAAACCTCTCTTATGAATTATGCCAGGTCATAGCTATTGGGAAAGACATGAGAGAGTTCCAAAGCTTCGACGAGTAGGGAAAGAAGCAGGTACCAAACCGGCCCACCCTTAAGTTGCCGATGAGCACACAATAATCATGTGGCGCAGCAGCTTGCCGAGCATTGCGTGGTCTAGCTAAGTAGTGGTGGGGGCACACAAGCAGCCAGGGCTCGGTGGCAAAAACCAAAGTAATACCAACGGAAGAGGGGAAAGTGAAACAACATTGCGGCGTAGGGCAAGGGGGTCAAGTTTGGGAGCTAGCTTGGGCCGTAACGTCTGCGAAAAGCGTCGTACCATCGTGCTTGCGGGACGTACCGTTATGCTCAAGGGTTGTTCCTTCGTGTTCAAGGGCTGTACCGTCGCACTCGAGGGTTGTGCCGTCGAAATCAAGAGGTTAATACCTGGACAGATAAATATGTCTCCTCTCTGCGACAGATGACTGGTCGAAACAAACCAACTATGTACGTTCTACCTGAGGCTCGTGATGGCAGAGTTGGTGGCAAAGATGTTGGAAGAGGTGTTGGTGACACAGGGGATGTCAGTGCGGTGCTCTGGAAGAGATGGCGAGAGAGAGTCGGTGGTGCTGGTACCGTTGTTGGCAGAGGTGTTGGCACTGGCGGCGTTGGCAAAGGGAGTGACAAGGGTCGGTGGATGATACGGTAAACCAAGACCATTATACGCTACGGGTAAACTCTAAGATCACACAACACCACAGGCTGCAGAATACCTCGGGGTACATCAAGATTGCTAAGTTACAGGCAGTAGTATCCCTCAGGTAAACCACCATCACTACATTTAGTGGCACAAGTATCCCTTAGGTAAACCACCATCACTATATTTAGTGGCACAAGTATCCCACAAGTAACCCAAGATCACTCCAATACAAGCACCAGCATCCCGGAGGTAAACCAATATTACAAGTCGTAGTTTGCCTCAGGTGAAACAAAATCACTACAAACAGAAGTATCCCTCAGGTAAACCAGGATCGGTACGAGCCATAATCATATCCCCAAAGGTAAACCAAAATCACAACCACATAAGCAGTGGTATCCCACAGCTAAACCCGAATCACTAAAACCAGGTAAACCATGATCACAGGCACACCGGAGGCAGTAGTATCCCCTCGGGAAATCCTAGACCTCTATGCACGAGAAGCCTACACTGCATCATAGCCTACCCAGCCCTACCCACTGAAGCCCAAAGTACACCCGTCCGCCGCGGGTGCTGCCACCTGGCGGCCAGACTCTTTACTAGGAGGGTCAACAATCGCGAGAGACAGTCTCTCCAGCTTTTTTACTTTCCTCTATCTCTAAATACTCATTCGTCAGACGGCCATATACATGTATTCTTCTTTCTTTGCATGACTTGACACAAGTTTCCATTCATTTTAGGGTAACTTTAAATTTGCTTAAAAAAGCTCCGTGTATTGAGGGAAAAATACGAGCATCATTTACACCAGGACACGACTCATATGCGATCATATCTACCTTCGTGTAAGGTGATCGGGAGGGGTAATCTTGCTGTCTCCTGCCTTTTCAGGGGTAGTATTTGCTGCTGTCCCTGTCCTGGGAGGGGTGGTGGTATTGTCACCCTGCCCTGGGAGTGGTAGTGGTGGTGGTAGTGTTGTCCCTGCCCTGGGGGGGGGGGGTAATCTTGCTCTCCCTGCCCTGGGAGGGGTGGTGGTGGTGTAGCAACCACCCTGGCGACCCCTGGCACACGCCAGCCCAGGCCTGTTCCCTCGTCCTTCTACTGGACAGAAAGGGAAACTAATTTTCAAAGTAACAGGTCCGTCCATCCAGTACGGTCAAAGATGACGGCATCACCCCTTATCTGCGTCCAAAGGAGACTACTACAAAGTACGGGCAAGGAGCTGCGGGCCCAAACAACACGCAGACTCATCTGCTTTAAAACAGGTTCATATCTATCTCGAGGTCGGTACCAGACAAGGCGCGTGCCCAGAGAGGGTCTGGTCAAAGGGGTGTAGGAGACACAGGACTACAGCAGGAATAAAGACGGAAAAAGCTCATGCCGGGGATGGCGTGTCGGTACACAGTATGGCAGGGTCACCAGAGGAGTTCTATAGCTTCCTGAGATACGTAGATCTGCAGTTACACCAACAATACTGGTCAAATTCCCATGCAACTGAACACAACTGCTGTGTACAAGCATGTTTAGTATGCGACCCGAGACCATTTCCAAACGAAAAAAGATTATTTATGGTTATTTGATAACTTAAAACACCTGATTATAACAATCAAGGTAATTATTTCCAGTGAAACCAATCAAAATGCTACTGTCGGTAGACGGAAGCAAAAAGACTTCGGTATCATAAACTCCCGTCAGAGTTCCTTGGGGCTTAAGCGATCAAAACGACTCGTCTGTTTCCCTAAAGTCGCTAAATGTAAACCAATGAACTTATACAGACACGAGTCTAAGTTTCCTTTCGAGAGATTAAAAAAGAAAAAGAAAAACCGTTCAAATAACTGCGAGAGATAACGATGACGAAGCTTACTGTATTACGTATAGCTGGAGTGGGGGTATAGTGATAGCCCTCCCTCTCCCCTGTGGATACGTCCAGGGTAGACGAGACACCTTGTGGGATTCGCAGAAAGGCGGCGTCGGACGGAAAGGGTTTGCCGAGGGGGAGAGAGAGATTGTGATTTGTGCCGGGAAAACCCCGGCAAATTTATTGTGCACCCCATACTCATCCTGTGAGCGGTAGCGCAAAAGGATT
>JAYMFT010102716.1:0-11537 GCA_038088735.1 Panulirus argus
CACACACACACACACACACACACACACACACACACACACACACATACACACACACACACACACACACACACACAAGCACACACACACACACACCAGTAAGGCTAGACATAGTCATCCTGATCAGGGTTAAAAAATATATATACAAACGAGATGTGAAGCGAGATCGGTCTGGAAACAGGCCAACAACTACGCCATTTTGCTCCTAAAAAAAGTTAGTAGGTAAAAAAACGCTTAAGTCTACGAAGTTACCAGACTCTCTTCCACTAAATTATGCATTTTTTTTTCTTTGGCGTTACTGTAACTGGCGTTTATATCAGCGAAAACAAAAAAGCACACAAGAAATAGGTCTCCATTAACGCGCACGGAACATCTGAGAATTTGACATCTCTGGCAAGTGGTGCTGGAAATGAGCTAGTGATTCCTTTCCAGGTACGATTACTCAGCATTCCAGTAACCATCTTGCATAAAACAATTCCTCTCCCCGCGAATATAATTACCCTTAAGACTACGTAATTCCAGGAATATCTTGCCCAGTTCGTCTATGTCTTTTCCTCACACGCTTGGATCGCTCGTCGTCTAATTCCCAACAATAAAATCCTACGTCATCAGTATGTACGTTTTCGAAAACCGGCCAGGAAACGAGACCATGGCATCATCCAGACCCTAAATAAGCCAAGAATTAGCTGTCACTGGCCTCTCCTTGTGAGTCTCCTTCACTCAGTACCTCCTTGTGAGTCTCTCCCTCACTCAGTATCTCCTTGTGAGTCTCTCCCTCACTCAGTACCTCCTTGCGAGTCTCTCCCTCACTCAGCACCTCCTTGTGAGTCTCTCCCTCACTCAACCTCCCCTTGTGAGTCTCTCCCTCACTCAGCCTCTCCTTGCAAGTCTCCTACTCACTCAGCCTCCCCTTGTGAGACTCCCTCACTCAACCTCCCCTTGCGAGTCCGCTCGAGAAAATGAAAAAGAATGAGACCATTGTTCTTAAACACCTCACGTCCACCAGCTGTGCCAACTTGGGCCATAACAGCCACGCTGACACCCACCTTTTGTCCGAGGGGCTCAACCAAAACAGATGGTCCTCACCAGACTCGCCCACTTCCAGGACAGGCCCCACCACCGTTCTCGCAGCCACCAGACTCACCCATTTCCAGGACGTGAACCACCAAACTCACCCATTTCCAGGAAAGGCCGACAGAAGGTAACCATCAAACTCACCCATTTCCAGGAAAGGTCGACAGAAGGTAACCACCAAGCTCACCCATTTCCAGGAAGGGCCGACAGAAGGTAACCACCAGACTCACCCATTTCCAGGAAAGGCCGACAGAAGGTAACCACCAAACTCACCCATTTCCAGGAAAGGCCGACAGAAGGTAACCACCAAACTCAACCAATTCCAGGTGAGGCCTACATTACGTAACGCTACCTAAAACAAAGTCATGTGTGTCCATGGGCTATGGACTGGGCGAAGTGAGAATAATGTTCACCAGCAAATGCAACAGCCCCTGTCTGAGGCAAGCACCTGACCCACATACACACACAGAAGCATTTCCATGGAACACATAAATATCTGCTCTTGAGGGCGCGCAATATTCAACCGCTATCAAACACACACGCAACTTGAAACTTCCTCACTCTGCGAAGGGTCTTTTCAAAGCCGGACTGGAACTCTTTGACGGTCCGCCATATCACCACCAGCTGCTACGCTCGTCTCGCACGAGATCCAATTATTGGCGAAAACAAGAAATTCTCTGAAGAGGTCGGCGCAGCCACGCTCCTCCCTACAACCCACTCAGTGTCTGACGAGAGGCAAATAAGCCATAATAAAACCCGATGGTCGGTTTATTTACGAACCAGAGGAATGTAAATCAGGTGGGCTTCGGTGCCGTATGATCCGTGATTAACGGGAAGAGGAGGATCAGGTATGTTCTGGTGCTGCGTGATCCAAGATGAACTGCAAGAGGATCAGGTGTGCTTTAGTGCCATACGAGCCGGGATCAACCAAGGGGAGTGGATCTTTTGTCTTCCACTGCTTTAGGATCCAAAACGAACAGGAGGGCAGTGGATCTGCTGTGCCCAACTGCTCCGGGATCCAGGTTGCACCAAAGAGGGCTGGATCTGATTGTTTTCCAGTCGTGCGCCATCACACACAAGAGTACCCCGTGCTGGACACGACTTCTTAAAAGCCTGGAAGGGTTCTTCAGCAACCTCGAAGCTCGTCCGAAGTCCAAGGGCATTAGGGGAGTTGAAAGCCTTAGAGGCGCGACGCAAGAACACCTTCCCACTGGCAAGTCAGCCCGAGGAAGGCTCTCCAAGGCTTTCCCAGTGGCTTCTTCCCTATCCCTTCCACTTCCCTCAATATCCTCCCCAGCTTCAGAATTCATCCACTCTACTCTATATGGATTATCATGGATCCCTGGGCTATTGCTCTCGTTGGCCCAACATTACCGAGCGCCGCCCTCGCTTTTAACCCCGAGGCACACGACTCTCTACTACGGCCGTAACCTTTTTTTTGTGGAGGAAGAGGACGAGGTCAGAGACGAGGCCATCATCATTCGCAAGGGCCAAGCCATCGCGCCGTCGTGCTCTGGGGAAATTATACATGTATTTCCCCGCCGCCACTACGTACGTTTCCCCCCTTCGCTTCCAGGACATTAAAAGTGATCATGTAATGTGGGTTATATTTGATATGCAAACCGAGCGGATATTCCTGGCAAGACCAGGGGATCCAGAGCTTCCGGCAGCCACCGTCAGGAGGGAAGTAATCGAAGGAGGAGGAGGAGGGGGGCGCGCGGAGACGTGGCATGGCAAATAATGCAGGAGGTACACATTAATCAAATGAGAACAACATGCGTATTAAACATGATCCACATCCACATCCACCGTAGAATGAAACACGATAAGTTCCCAAGTGCACTTTCGTGTAACGATCACATCGTCACGGGAGAGATACAAGAATGAGATAGAAGACGTAGAACGGTCGGTTGATATATACAAGGAAGAGACGCAGCTAAGACGCCATTGGTAAACAATATATGGGTGTTGCTAGACCCCGCCTGCTCGAGATTACAACCGCCACAGTGAAAAATCACATTTTGGGGAGGCCGGACTATTGGGGATATCCCCGTGTCAAGGAACTCATTCCAAAGGAGTCTACTACAATTTCCCTGCTCCTGGAAGTCGTGCTGCCTTGAGCTGCATAACCACTACAAAAAGATTTTCCTGGGTAACGCCAGGACTCTTTCATAGTAAATGGTCCAAAGATAATTACAGAATAAATGTATCTATACGTGTATAACAATTTCATATGATTATCAAAAGAGTGCCAAGATCAATAAATCGTTTATGTAAATAAACCAAGCCAAACATTTGAGAATCCTTACGTATCGGGGTCACATAAAAAAATAAAAAAAAGTTTATATACAAAATAAAAAAAGGAAAAACTACATCGAAAAATTTAAAAAATCTAATATTTCAAATCGGTTAAAAATCTGACACTTGTGCCTGGAAAATGGCGTGCGAGATGGGAAATTAATCTCTTTACATCGATACTAATTACCAACACGGGGCTTGTATGACAAGCAGAATCTATTGACAAATTAGGCCTTTTTAAAAAAAAAATACCTAATCATTTGAATCTGAAAAAAAATATAAACAAAAGAGGATTTTATATTCTCTAAAGCCAGCCAATTTGTATGTCACTGTGAAACGCGAGTATCAAAGTTTAAATCTGGGTTTTTCTCGTATAATAATTTCCTTCAAAATACTTTTCGTGTCGTCTGCTTATCGTGACGGACGCTTTTAAGTAGCGCTCTTGTCCGTAACTGCTGTCCGTCCATAGTCCTTCGACAGGCAAGATACAATTAAATCTTAAGCATAACACTCGGTCACAGTTACTCTTATCCCTTCAAGCACAACACTGGGTCATAACTTGAAAAGTGTCAATCAGGAACTACTGAAAATTTATACAGTTGTTTCCCAATCTTTGTTTTTTATGTTGAATGCTCCAGTCACGGGAAAAAGTCCACATCGAGGCCGGGCCTTAATTGAAATATAAAGAATCATTATAAAACGGAAAAAGAAAAGACAAAGGGAAAGTATTTACGAATTTTTGAAAGAGTGAAAGACCTGTCTTTTGAAATGTGCAAGGTCTTAGTTACAGGGAAAGACATGGGAAGGTAGAGAGTTTCAAAGCTCTGACGTGTAGGGAAAGAAGTAGGTATCAAAACGGCCCACTCTTGAGTTGCCGATGGCAACTGGATGGCATAAGAAGCGTATCTCAAGTTTGGATTTTGCCCAAGTTATGTCAAGTCTAAAAATCTAACCCATAACTAAGACCTTTATAAAGCTTTAGTAATTTCCCCAACCGTTTCCCAGCTTCTAAAAGAACTGGATGGTATATAACCCACAATTCTAGCTTGGATTTTTGTCGCGGAAGTAATTTGGGAAGGTCAATGTCTGCAAATTAATCAGGTGAAACTGAAGGTGTGTTAGGTATAAGCGAGACGAGGGACATACCACATAAAACGGTGCTTGGAATTAATGCTGTCATAGTTTCTCATTGGAGTCGTTTCGTTACATAACGAATTTGACGCTCCAAAACGGAAGCCCCTTTCGTTATATAACGAATCTGACGCTCCATTACTTGTCTCAATTGGAAGAAATCTATCGTATCTCTCGGTTCGCTAACCTTACGTTTATCACAGAGGGAGAACTGGGGCCCCCACCTATTTCCGGGTTGGTCTACGAGAGATGTCCACTCCAGGCACGTACCGAAATGGGATTTTCCTGAGCGTCAGGTGTATACGAGATGCTGTGTGTGTGTGTGTTTGTGTGTGTGTGTGTGTGAGTCTGACTCGGGCTTCCCTGTGAGTACTCAAGCGGTAAGTGGTTTTGTCAGCAACGGCTCTTGGTGTTAAAGTACTGTGAAATTTAACCACGTGTATGGGTGAGTAACGCTGGAAGGCGTCCCTGGAAATACTCCACATACATATAACCCGTTTGTTCCAGTTCTACGCCTTCCACGCGCGTGTGGAGACCCCACGATCACGACCTCTTACACCCTACGTCCTGACAGGACTCTCGGAGCCCTGGAGTCTGTTGCCGCTTCGTTCTCTTGCGTTCCAGCGAGGCACATGGCCTTCCTGATGGCCTTTTCAGACGGTTCCTCTCCCTCGGGCTCCCGTTTGACCTTCCTGTTCACACCCTTACTTCATGTACAGCCAATACGATCAGCGGCAAAGACCGCCAAGTACCCTCGTTTTGTGGAACTGACATTTCTAATGGTTCTCTTCGTCAATGGCCTTCCCAAAGGCCTTTCCAAAGGCCTTCTCCCACTCGTGGCAGACCCGTCCTCCACCTGATTTCCAATTCTCGTTATCTCCACCCGCAGGGAAAGGCCTTGGGGGGAAAGGTAAGACTGGGATCCCATTCCAGACCTGGGAAACACATCCTCTCCAACACAGACGTCCTATAAAAGAGGGAGACATCTCCTTCATCAGCTTCCTTCCGGTTAATTTCATAGTTTCTTGGCGATGTTCACTCGTAGGAATTCCAGTCACCTTTATGCTAACTCATCTGTTTAACTGGACTGAACCAGGGTGACTGAGTCGTTCCCACCCACTTCCTCCTTCTCCTGATACTAAGTCCTCCCCACTTGAGTTGCCGCTGGTACCGGGACTCCCCTCTCCCCTTCAAGTCTCACCTCCCCGGCAGTTGACGCCCAAACACCTCTCCCCAGTACAATATGGCCCTCTGCGGAACGGAACGCCCCTCATTTCCTTATATTACCGTCCTCGCTCTCTACAAACAATCTATTACCTTCTCCCCTCACCCCTGCCTCTCTCTCTCTCTCTCTCTCTCTCTCTCTTCTCTCATCTCCTTCCCTTTTCCCATCCTCCCTCCACAGCCTCCCTCCCCTTCACCTAATGTGCCAAGGGCCTCTCTCTCGACCCTACCGATAATTCCTCTCCCTCTCTTCCTGTTCCTGACTCCCCTCCCTCCCTTCCTCCCTCCATCTCTCCCATCCCGGAGGGGTGCTCTCTCTCTCTCTCTCTCTCTCTCTCTCCCTCCCTCCCTTGAAGTCTCGCCTCCGTCCAAACTCCCTCAACTCCGTCAGGAGCGGACCGACCCCCCCCCCCAATGCCCTTACCAAGCCCTTTCACTCCCTCGCCCAAGTTCGGATCGTTACCTCTGCCAGTTGCCGTTCGCTGATTAATTCCTCCGTTGTTGCTAAATCAATTTCGCCGTTGTCAGCTCGTTAGCGTCGCCATCGACATGAAGAAGCCACCAACACGCTGGGGATGATGACTACATATACTGAACACCACTCCTCATGTACTCCCCAGCACTCTCATGTTAACTCCACTCCCCATGTACTCCCTACCACACTCATGTGCACCCGACTCCCCATAAACTCCCCACCACACCCATGTAAACCATCTCCACACCCACGCTTTCCCTTTCTGTTCCTCCCCAACACACACCGAGCCTGACGCATTCCACTCCCCTTCCCTCTCTTTCTCTCTCCCTCTCCATCTCGCTTCTCCTTCACACACCCTTCAACCTACGTACTTTCTCTCTCCGTCCCTCTTTCCTTCACCCTTCCTTCTAGCTTCCTCCATCCCTCTCCCGGGCCGGCTCAGCCTGTCACGCAGCTTTCTGGTAAATTACCCCGTCTCTTACTTCCCATGCCCCTTGAAGGCTCTTTTTAACTTAATGAACCTCGTACTAGAGAGAAGTAAAGAGAATGAAAACATGTTCCACTCTCTATCCACCACACAGCTTTCTACCACCATGTCCCGCATGCTGATAGTGGTTGACACCGAGGTGCTACTGGTCGACCCAAGGTGGACCCAAAATGTTACTGGTCGAGGGTAAGGTGCTTATGGTCGACTGCAGGTGCCGGTGGTCGACCCAAGGTAGTAGTGGTCGATTCCAGGTGGCGGCGGTCGACCTAAGGTGCTGGTAGTCGACCCAAGGTGCTAGTGGTCGACCCAACGTAGTTCTGGTCGATTTCAGGAGCCACTGGTAGACCTAAGGCGGTTCTTAATATCTCTTTGTGTATACGGGTGGGGGGTGGGTGGTGGGGGAGAGCTTTTACACTTGTGGGGCCACCACTTCTCATCCTCTCCCCCTCTCCTTCCTCCCCAGTGGTAGTTGCGTTTACTTCCTCTTCCCTTGGCTTGTTTCACGAGTCCACATTACCCCAGATGGAAAAGTCTCGCGCAAGTTCTTCCGTACACGTCTATTGCCCGAACTTCCAGCTGCGCTCCCTTGTTCTGGACTTCCAGCATCAAAGGCCCGTCTTGCCATAACGTCTTCATGGCCCCTTAACAACTTTATCTGTACTTCTTGCCTCTACCATCAATCTTCTTTCAAATTGTTGGGGTAAGGGCTCGCGTTTTCTTTTCGCAGCTCATTTTCCAGGCAGGTCTGGAAGCATTCGCGTTGCATTCCTCTGGATCCTTTCCGGGGGCAGCTCTCTTTGGTTCCTCAAGTGAGGAGGCTGTTAGACTCTTGTGGTATGCTCGGTTCCACAGGTGCCACTGGGAGATCCGGGGGCACTTTCGGTCGATCCAGGAAGCCACTGGTCGACGTACGGAGGAGCCAGTGGCGGTCACTGGTCGCCACAGGGTGCCCCCCTCAGTTAAACCAGGGTGATCACCACCCGACCCTGTGGAGTTCCAGGAGGAGATGGCGACCAGAGATGAGAGTGGTCCATGTGGTAGGAGCCTGTTGGATGTAAAGTGGGTACCAGAGGGGTTGATCGGCTTCAAGCGTCAGTCTCGACCCCCTGAGACTCGCTGAGCAAAGTGATCCACCAGTAGTCCACACTCAGGTGTGTGTGTGTGTGTGTGTGTGTGTGGCCGAAGCTGTCACCGACACGGCGTGCCAGCAGCCCAAAATCGACGATGCCAAGGAGCCAACACGAGGAACGCTGGCGTGAAACACAAAGGGCATAACGCCTTGCCGACAGTCTTCTCAGAATGCGAGCCATTACGCAAGGTCCGGGTGCGGGTGCGAGAGAGAGAGAGAGAGAGAGAGAGAGAGAGAGAGAGAGAGAGAGAGAGAGAGAGAGAGAGAGAGAGAATATACTAAAAGAGGGCGGGGGTAAAGTTTCTCGGGACTCGCACTCCATCCACTTCTAAAATGAAGGACGATAAAGGGGGAGGGGGAGGGGGAGGAGCGACGAGTTCCATTAGAAGTGTAGAATATTTTTAATCTCCTTTACCTTTCAAGAAGGACTTTTGAGTTCTACAGGCGCTGTATCTCTCTTCTTCTTCGTTTTTTTTTTTTGGTTCTAATCTTCAACATCAAAGTATGGCAAGAGAAAGAAAGGGTGGTAGGAGGGGGTGTGGAGCTAGGAAGCTCTGAGGCCTGTGAAGCTCAGGGAGCGTACCTGTTTCCAGGGTGAAAGGAGGATATTCATTCTAGGACAAGAAGGGAGGAAACGGTGTTCTCCTCGTCCCTGGGCGAGGCTAGGTTCCAGGCTGTCAGGGAGAGGGAGAGGTTCCCGGTTCTTAGGGTGACAAAAGACTCTTGGCTGTACGGGATATGCAGGTTCCTGGATGAAGGGAAGTTACTGGCTCCCGGATGAAGGGAGGTTACTGGCTTCCGGATGAAGGAAGGTTAGTAGCTCCCGGATGAAGGAAGGTTAGTGGCTCCCGGATGAAGGGAGGTTACTGGCTCCCGGATGAAAGAAGGTTACTGGCTCCCGGATGAAAGAAGGTTACTGGCTCCCGGATGAAGGGAGGCTACTTGTCCCCCGGACGGTGGGAGTTTACGAGTGGCTGGACGAAAGATGGCTTGTGGCTCCTGCGTGAAGGGCGGTTCCATGCTCCAGTTAGACGGGAGGCTCTTGGGCTCCAGGATGAAGAGCGCTTCTTGGCTAAAGAGAGGATAATGGTTCTTGGACGAGGACACGTTTTCTAATTCTTCGGTGACAGAAGTCTTCTTCTTCCTCTCTCTCTCTCTCTCTCTCTCCATCTCTCTCTCTCTCTCTCTCTCTGTATGTGTGTAAAAAGCTGGAATGAAGAGATACACTCAAGAAACAGATCAGCCGTGTGGTGTAACGGCGTGTGTAGTACGGCTTTAACCAAGAGTGTGACTGGTGTGGCGAGTACGCTTTCCCCAACTGCCGAGTCGGTTAGCAGAGAGCGTCCACGTCTTCTCCCCTTCCAAGTCTTTGAGAAAGACGATCGCGGAGACGTCAAAGTCTTGTGCCGGACGACTGCTGAAGGAGAAGGACAAATACCATTTACATCGGTAACGGGTTTCCAATGGGGACCCCCCTCCACCATCAACCCATGCAAGCACTCCTCTCCCTCATCTAAATGTGGTGGGGGGGTGAGGTTATGGGGCCATATTCACACTTAAAGCAGAAAAGAAAAAACATGTATTCTAAACTGGTATAAACCCTGGGACTGCTCTTCCGATGGTACCACCGTGTCTCTCTCTCAACCTCCATACCCTCCCATGTGAAAAGTAGACTACAGAGATATCTTTTCTTTTTTCCTCCACATAAGGTGCGTTTTCCTTGTGCACCTGCGCCAACGGTGCCTATTTCCACCCACGTGAGACCCAGACGACCAAGACCAGGGTCTCTGTAAGGCTGTCTGCCATGGATGGGATAAAGCCTACACTATATGGAAGGGTAAACGGATGAAATATTTCCATAGTATAAACAAATAGGTTATTCTATAACCTTGGGTACTATGAACATTCACTTCTCCTTAAGACATTAACATCAAATTTCAAAGTAAATAACCCAGTGTACATGTAAACACACACAGACACACACATACACAGACACAGACACACAGACACACACAGCACCCAGGTCCATGAACGAGGGATTCCAAATAAACGACAATAAACGACCCAATAAAACCTCATTTCCTAACATCATTACGGTGTAGCGCCAATAATCAATTCGTTCACCCCAAAGTTCACGTCGGGTTTACAAGCGAGTGATAAAGTCACACACACACACACACACACACACGCACATGCACGTACAGTTAAGCAAGCTGTCGCTACTAGTACCTCTAGTTTCATCTTGTCGTTAAAGAAATGCTAAATGCTCCTACAAGAGACGAAGTCTCAATGAAACAACAATAAACTTTAGACGTTCAATAAAATGCTACAAAAAATGATTTTTTTCAGCATTTCAAAACCAATAATTTTGGCTCCTCTCTTCTGTGCATTTTCTACATTTCCTGGACAACTTTGATTGCAATGCCACAAAAATGATTTTACAGTGTTACAGAAACTTTTTCTCTTCTCTCTACCGTGCATTTGCCAAAAACCACTGGGAACAACAGTGGGGCAGGTCTCCCAGCACAGAACACACCGGTGTCGCAAACTCACCAAGAAACACCAACATAAAAAGCTCACACAATTCCTTCTTTTCTCAGTTTTCAGATTCTATCAGTGTCAACTCGCCTTCCACATATCCTTTCCTTGTGTAGATCATGATCTATACATATCTTCCTCGTCCACCCGTCTGCAAACAGAAGCGGAATGATTTTCAGTCGTTCTCTATAGCTGTGATGTCCGACGAGAGCCAATGGGGACGGCTGTGATTGGCCTGCCTTTGCGTTTGCTAACTCGGCAGTACTGAGTTTCGCCTTGAAGGGTGATGCTTGCAAACTATACACCGTTCTAGTCTTGGGAGACGACGTAAGCGCCTTCAGAGAATGTCGTTACTGGGAGAGACCTTCTCTCGTCTGAAAGGTTCGCAGCATCCAGGTTATCACCATCAAGTCAAAGAGACAAACGGCTGCTCTATTGCACCCACATAACGTATGGTCATCGGACTTTAAAACTCGTGGATCCTATGCATTCTTCTCCCGTAACGTGACGAAGTCTGTCGACACCCGATGATCAAAGCCACTTCTACATTTCTTCATTTCCTCAACGGCGGGGGAAAATAAAGTGCCTGAAATGCACTCCTCCACCTCGTCACGCAATATGAAACCCTTCCATATCAAAGCGATACAAGCTGCTCCACATTTTCAAATACAAGTTTAATCCTGGGGGAAATTTCGACTCGCGCGGCTCGTCCCTTTTAGAAGCGGACGCAAAATATAAACATCTAATTTCACTGTTCTCCTCGACGGAGGAATATTAAACTTTAAGTAGGCAGAGGGAGAAAGTCCAGGCAAGACTAGCATACATTCTTGCAGAAGTATGAAGAAGTGAAAGTCATGCAACTTCACGCAGTTCTCTTCCTTGACGACTGCCATGATTACCGACGGTTTGTAAGTGGACTGTGTTAACCACTCGACCCAACACGATCCACACTCCTCCTCCCGCCGAAGGGGCAAAGCGCCCTTCGGTCAACCATCAAGCCAGCCACGGGATGGAGGACCCGTCTTAGGGACGCCCTTAGTACCATCCATCAACACTACCATGGGATTTTTAGTTGAGGTCCGTGTCATTTCCTCCCCTCACACGACCCCTCTGTACATTACGCTCAAACATCATCTCTCCGCCACTACAGTCTCGCTCGCTACCCAGTCCGGTGGAAATCTCTC
>JAYMFT010102727.1:0-13719 GCA_038088735.1 Panulirus argus
TCAATTAGGGCCCGGCCTTGATGTGGACTTTTGTCCGTGACTGGAGCCTTCAACATAAAAAAAGAAAAAAAAAAGAAGAAGAAGAAGAAGAAGCAAGACTTCCTCGCCTACGTTAAAAGGCATATGTAAACAGAACCTGATTTCACTCGTGTGTTCTTCAGTGACTTCGACATCATCAGTGATGAGAAGTTCCTTAAAAAAATCATACATTTACTAATCATTCGGAGGACAAGAAACTTACGTAGTAGGAAAGTCTTACAAAATACACACGAAGAATGAATGCAGAGAACGTTGAAGAAGAATCAGTCCCACGACGGGAGACGAGTGATGTCAAAGACATGGGGCCAAATGTTTATAAAACTCCTTTCTCTTATTGTCAATAAGTATTAAGTCTATTCCCAAGCACCCAGGAATTTGTATGAATGTGTATGTAATGTTTATGGAGTTCTTGTTCGTGTGTGTGTGTTCGTGTCTGTACGTTTACGACTCCACGTACAGGCCTTCTTCACATGCACGCACGTACGGATCAGCGCATGTGCGTCTTCTGCTCACGTCTATTCCCGTGCGCATGCGTCCGACGAGCTCCTCCTTCCGCTGGATGCAATATCTGTGCTTGTGTGTGTGTGTGTCTGATCGCCTGGTTCTGCATACGGGGTGGGAATTCTACACCACTTGCCCTCTTCTACCCAGACCCCTGACTTCTGTTCTACGGTCGCTTGAGTCCTTCCGGCTCGTGTCTGCATTCATCCATCACCGTCGCCAACACTGACCTCCACGTCTCGCGCTGCCGAAGGAATTCTTCCTCGCATCCCTTCCCGACTCTTTCCCCTGGTCTCCCGGTGTCCTCTTGACTCGAGGGAACTACCTTCCTTTCCATCCTCTTGTTCAACACGAGAAGGAAAATCCTACACTCCCTCTTTATACCACTGTTTTGTCCCTGTCTTTCGAGTACTCCATATTCTGTAGCAATGTTCCGTAAAATCCCACCCGTCTGTAACCTAACGAGGCACATTACCAATTACGTTATAAAGCTGTAAAGTCTCATGTACCTTCCTAGTCGTTTCATTCCCACTGTACACGCCTGCAGGTTCTCAGGGAGTAAATGTGGTTGACCCTTGACACTGGGAGGGCAGCTCTACCGCCTCACAAAGGACATAAGGACTCACTGGGCTCAAGAAGATGGGGTATGACTATGGCACACCAACTCCTTTAAGTCCTCAATGTGACGGGACGGCGGCCAGCCAAATACTTGCTTGGAAACAAGCAAGCCATCATCTTCCAGGAGCAAGGAAACACCACTGTGATATCAGCTCGCGAGGGGAAATACCAAGCATGACCTAACAACAAATAGGAGAAGCTGGTTTGGGTAATGGGGTCCCAGTAGGTGAGGTCAAACACTGTTTCTGACAACAGTGTCGAGTAGGCAGAATGACCTGAAGCCTCCTGGACCTACGGGGTACATTCACCCAGTAGGAGAAGGAATCTCTCGCGTCCACAACACCTCAAACTCCTCAACACATAATAAAAAAATAAAAAAACGTTAATTTTGTAACGCGAGACTGTAAAGTTTTTTATTAAAGCAATTTGTGCACTCGAAATGTCTCGTAATTTGCAAGAGTAAAGTGGAAATGAAGATAGGACATTTAATCCACACTTTATCAGGTGAAGCAAAACGTGAGGAAAATTGGAAAAAAAAATAAGATATTGTTAAATGTGTTGCGATCCTTATCAAACACTAAAATGCAATCTATATTCTTTATCGCTACCCCAGCGCACAACTATCTTTCATTTCCAACGAAGAGTGATAGAGACGCGTGGCCACAAGCAGTCAGAACACACAAGGCACAGTCAGAAAAGCGAAGCCCCGCTCAGATCACACACAATCAGAATACGTAAAGACACAGTCAGAACAGAGAGCAACAGTTTAACATTCCCTGGTCGACCGGGCAATAATAAACAAACCCTTGTTTAAACAGGCCGAGATTCGCCAATCAAACCCGAGTTAGCTTCTACTTAGCCTCTCGTAATGACACTCAATTATCGGCGTTCTGTTCGCCCATCGCGACTCGTATCTCCGTCACGTCTCCTGGTTATAGGAACCTTGCGTGTCCCCTTTACTTAAAGGAGACGATGGAGAACTCCAGGACATGTATATAACGACCGCCTCGCACGTGAAGACGCACGTAACAAGTTGCACCTTCCGTCAGCTGGCCCGGTATTAAAAGCCAATGTATTTTACGAGTTGAGGCAGCCAGCCACTAGCCAGTCAGCCTTGCCTGTCAGCTTCGAGTCGTAATGACAGAGACAGTTCAACACTAGGAGGAAAAAACACTGCCGTGTCGTGTCCATCAGCAATACGGGAACTAGCTAGTGTGGCCTGGCCGGACGGATGGAGATAGCAACACACAACGCAACACGCCAGGTGGACCGACTGCAAACACGGTTGGCTCTAGTGCGACGGGGGTCGCCTCAATCAACTGTCTTCGGCGGCCTGAAAGGGGCAGCTAACACTGGAACGTCTGCCATTAAGTGCTATACTTTGCCGAGGTATAATCATGATCTCCATATATTTATCTAAACTACCGAACTACCGTTAAAGTCAGAGTGTCACTGACCCGCTGACGACGGGAATTCTCCAACTCGTCGAGGTCACGTCAAGTTCTCCAGCGTGGACGACAGTCTGTGACAAGCAATAAGTCTACGGAATGTCCCCCTCCCATACCGTGAACAGATGAAGAGGGTGGATTTACTCTGAGAAGATAAGAGAGGCTGCAGGAGGAGGAGGAGACCGGACGGAGGGATGCAGGACTTCTTGTTGGAACTATTTACTAAAAACAAAGGCAAATAATCGAGAGAGAGAGAGAGAGAGAGAGAGAGAGAGAGAGAGAGAGACTGACTTAACCAACAGGAACTAACTGCCGTCGGTCGCAAGAGGGGAACGGCCACCGCGACCGGGGCGAACTACGTCGTTCCCCTTGACAGAAACGACCACGAACCACTCACCCCCACGACCGTAAGGAGACGACGACGACGACGCCGCCGGCAGCAGGGAGGGGGAGGGGGGGAGGTCCGTTGCTGGCGTCTGTGGCGAATTACGAGACGACGTCAACACAGACCCCCAGGGACCCCAGGGAAACTTGGCCTCGTCACGGGCTTGCGACATCAGAGACCCAACCTCACGGACCCGTTGCCCCCATCTCGTGGCCAAACGACGAGAGCAAATTAAAATATTAAATCTGAAATAAACCCGAGGACATGTTAAAGGTGAGATCTCACGATAGATTCGTTATTTGCCGACGCATCATATTCCGTAAAGGCCGTAAATAAACAAGACCGGGATTCGTAAAACACGCTGTAAATGTAAGTCTTTCGACCTTCCCCAACCGTAAGCGTTCTCCACTTGATATTATTACCAGTGGGACATTTACATATAGTGTTGTCAACATCCTGAACCATGGCTGGGGTTACGTGAAGTCAAGTCGTTTGACTTGTCGGCACTTAACAGTCCTGTTGTGACTATAATCTCCGTTCTAACTCCCTGTTAACGGTGACTGTGTACCGTCCAGTCCGCAGTTACTGCGGTCCAGTCAGGAAAAAGCCACAATTTTGTCCTCTCCGCAGACCGGAGGAGGATTCATTCAGCTGAATATTCCCGAGATCCTTTACCCCACCAACCGTAGGGAAGGAGCCAGCAGGAGGCGTGGCTCACGTCGCGTTGCCTGTAGCAGTGAAGAGCTGAAAGACTCGGGAACGCAGGACGTACCGTAGCAGGCGAGGAGTCACGACTGGCGCAAACTGTGGGGGGAAAAGGACATGTTCTCCCAAGACGTCTGGGAAAAGCGTGATGTGAATTCCCTTCGAGCGAGGACAACTTGGAGGGCGTGAAGTAAGGAATCAGCACCGAGTGGCGTGAATGGGGGGAAGACCCAGCCGAGCGTAGGAGATGGTACAACGTACAGTGACTAGCGGCATGATCTCGCACATCAGTGTTAAGGTAGGAACGATCAGCGTTAGGCTAACGGCGCGATACGACTCACGCGGAGTGATGGGAGAGGGAACTGCGTAGCGAGAAGCGGTTTTGCCGCCGAGCGTGTGTGTCCGGCTGGTGGACAGACGACACGCGGTGATGCCCGTGTATGCTGGAGTGTTAAGTGTTGGGAGGGAGAACACGGACAGAGGCGGATCAAGATAATACATCCTGCACTGAACACGATTTCCTCATCATGTATCATCTTCCCCTCGTCTTCCTTGCCATTTGCACCACATTGTTAGGTGATCAATGTAACCCCACCACCCCCTTTTATAGGGCTCCTTGCAATTTCGAGGTTGTGCGCCACGCGGAAGCAGGGTAAGGCGAGCTCCTTTGAAGCAGGAAGGTCCTTAATCAACGCTCGACTAATTTCATCTCAATACGATGATACAGTCTCCTCGAAGGAAGATGCCAGTAACACTATATATATATATATATATATATATATATATATATATATATATATATACGTAAGTGTGTGTGTGTGTGTGTGTGTGTGTGTTAGATGAAAAGGTTGCAGATGTGGAGTGTTTGGAATGTGACGGTATGCAAAATGAGAGAATCATGGAAAGTGGTTTGGCGAAAAGAGAAGAGGTGGTGAAAGCCTTGCGGAAAATGAAGTGTGGTAAGGCGGCTGGAGTGCATTTCTATAATTGAATTTCTCAGGAAATGTGGGAAGAGTGTTGCTGATTTAGTTAGTCAGGGTTTTCTTTGCATGTATAGTGCCAATGCTTGAGGATAAGGAAGACAAATGTGAATGTTCAACTTACAGAGGCATAAGATTGTTGAGTATACCTAGTAAGGTGTTTGGGAGGGTAGTGACTGAAAGGGTAAAACATGTACAGAGCATCAGACTGGGGTGGAGCAGTGTGGTTTTAAAAGTGGTAGAGGATGTGTGGATCAAGTGTTTGCTTTGAAAAATGTGTGTTAGAAACACTTAGAAAAACATACGGATTTGTAGGTAGCATTTATGGATCTGGAGAAGGCAGATGATAGGGTTGAAAGGAGGCTTTGTGGAAGGTCTTAAGAATATATGGTGTGGGAGGAAAGCTGCCAGAAGCAGCGAGAAGTTTTCATCAAGGGTGTAAGGCATGTGTACGAGTAAGAAGAGAGGAAGGTGAATGGTTCCAGGTAAATGTGGGTCTGCAGCAGGGGCGTGTAATGTCAACATGGGTGGTGAGATAGGTGAATGAGAGGTTCTTGGAGAGACGGGCAAGTCTGCATCATGTTGACGGTGGGAGGAGGTGGAGAGAAGCCTGTAAGGTGAGTCAGTAACTATTTGCTGATGACGCGGCGCTGGTGGCTGATTCGAGTGAGAACCTGCAGAAGCTGGTGATGGACTTTGGAAAAGTGTTTGAAAGTAGGAGGTTGAGAGTTAATGTGAATAATGTAAGGTTATCATGATAGGTTTAGCAGTGGAGAGATACAGACTGGCTGGAGTGGAGTGAAAGTACAGAAGTGAAGCTTTTTAGATGACTGGGAAGTGGACAAGGTAGCGGACTGAGCCATGAGAACGCAAGTCATGGAGTGGGTATGGTGGATAAGGTCATGGGTGCATTCAGGGATGTTTTGGGAAGACAGTTTACTTTATGTAAGGGTGGAGTATGGGTATATTTGCTGGTATAGTAAACCCGACGGTGTTGTATGTTTGCGAGGTGTGGGGACCCTAGAAAAAAAAAGAAAAAAAAAAGCCTGGAAGAGGGTGGATGTGTTGGAAATTCAATGCTTGAGGATAGTATGTGGTGTGAGGAAGGTTGACTGAGTAAGAAATTATAGGGTAAGAGAGATGTGTGGTAGTGAGAAGAGTATGTTTGAGAGAGCAGAAGAGGGTGTGTTGAAATGTTCTGGCCATATGGAGAGAATGAGTGAGGAAAGGTTGACAAAGAAGATATATGTTTCAGAGGTGGAGGGAACAAGGAGAAGTGGGAGACCAAATTGGAGGTGGAAGGATGGAGTGAAAAAGATTTTGAGTGATCAAGGCCTGAACATGCAGGAGGGTGAAAGGCGTGCACGGAATAAAGTGGAACGATGTGGTATAATGGGGTCGACGTGCTGTCAATGGACTGAACCAGGGCATGTGAAACGTCTGGGTTAAACCACGGAAAGGTCTGTGGGGCCTGGATGTGGAAAGAGCTGTGGTTTCAGTGCATTAGACATGACAGCTAGAGACTGAGTGTGAGCAAATGAGGCCCTTTCGTCTGTCTCCTGGCGCTACCTCACCGGCGTGGGGGGTGGCGATGCTATTTCCCGTGGGGCGGGGTGGCATCAGGAGTAGATGGGGGCAAGCAAGTGTGAATATGTACATGTGTATATGTGTATATGCATGTGTATGTATGTATATATGTACATGTTGGTATGTATATATATGCACTGTGCATATATGTGCATGTATGTATATATGTGTGTATGTCGGAGGATGGGTCTTTCTTCATCTGTTTCCTGGTACTACCTCGCTGAAACGGGAAACAGTGATCACATATAATAATAATAATAATAATAATAATAATAATAACCTAACCAAAATGCATACTTTAAATTACTTGCCATGCAGATTTTTATACTGTATATACAAATTGTACCACACGTTTTCTATGTAATTTTACCAAAATTTTTACACAATTTTACTTTCCATAAAGACTGAGCAAATTATCATATAATAAGTACTCTTAATTATATTACCAAAATATGTGCTGATGCTAAAGTAACTGTTTATTCTAAAACCAAATCTATAGTTGGTGATTTACTTGGGGAAAGACAGTGGCAGCATGTAATATTTTGCCAGCTATGGCAGGAGAGTGCTGGTAATTTATGGACAATTGGTAGAATCAGACATTAAATTCAAATTAGGGTGGGAACCATTTAAATGTTATTAGCAAAAACTTGTGCACTGCAAAGTGATGATTAAGGCAACTGAATTATATTAAAACGAAAATTGCTTTTATTGTTCCTTTGAGAAAAAAAGGGAATATATTGAAAGAAAAGTAAAGTCATTAGGAACATTAGGTAGGAGCCTCTGCAAACACTGTGCTAGATTTGCCCTCTCTCAGTGGCCTATTAAGGTTGAGGCATTAAAGGCTGAAGCGGCACTGGAGTTTTTTTAGTTATGGAGATTCTTTTGCCATGGCCACCCCTTTGAGGGAGTTCCAACTGGATTAGGCATCAGAGATATAGATAGATAGATAGATAGATAGATAGATAGATAGACAGATAGACAGAAAAGTAAAGTTATTTGTTTGATGCTGCAGCCACAGCCAGTTGAGACAGTAGCCTTAACTGGTATTCGTTTCAGTAAAAACATATCCTTCTTTCCACTTGTCTGTAATTTTGTGAGTTTTCAACATTAAGATGTCTTGAAACCACTGTTCATACGAGTAAGTGTTCAGTTTAGTGAGACTTTTTCATTTGTGGAAAATAAAAAAAAAAGGGGGGGGGGAAATGGTGAAGTAAAGTTGCATGTTTTGATGCTGAAGGCAAAGCTGTAGCAAATATTCCAAGGAAAAGAATATACATGCTACTGATAAACATATCAAAGAGTACATTCTGTCATGTAATGTTCCACTTCACTAATAATTTGTGAGCTTTTAACAGTACAACCACATGAATTCCCTGCTAAAAAAAAAAAAAAAAAAAAAAAAAAAAAAAAAAAAAAAAAAAAAAAGCTAAATGATACTCAATCCTCTGGGAAGAAATAATCAAAGCATTGATAATCTATGGTAATTTCAGTTGTAAGTCAGGCTAGGCTACTAAGGTAAGTAGGTACGTAGAGAGGAAGGTAGGTAGGTTGGGCTTTAGGTCTATCAACTACCAGAGTTATTAAGTTTGCTATGTCCACCAACCAAAAAAAATTTTAACACCTTCTCCAGGTGTTAAGGATAACTATAAGACCAAATACATTCTCTCTGTATATATAATCCATGGCTTAGGTAATATGCTTCAGATTTTTTTCCCCCTTGATATCTCTTGCTATAATAAATAATTGATGTTCCTAATATGGTGGGAAATAAGGTAAGTTCACCTTGCAATATTCTTTTAATATAAGACTATCAACAGAGGTATTATGAAATACAAGTGGCAGATACAACATACCCTGGCACTGTTTGTTCCACAAGGTGTGTTTCTCTGCTGTAATGAAAACTGTAGTAAAAATGAAAAAAAAAAACTTCTATGCTTTTTAACAACACCACTGGTAGATGTTTTTGCAACAAGCATCTACTGAATGCATTGAAAAGGAAATTAAAATAACTTCCACATTCGATGACTCCAACACACTATATAATGCATGTTTGAGACATGCATCCCACTAAACATATGCACTACAATGAATTTTCATGAATGTTCTTAAATATTTATGGAGTTCTTAGAATTGCCAACAAATGTAAACTGATAAAAAGTTAAATAAACAAAAATTAGGTAATCTGTAACTGCATTTACATACGAAAAGTCTACTACTTATGCACAGCCTTGTACATAAAATGCATCATACAACCTCTACGTAAACCCTAGTATTGTTATTCAAATGCAAAATTAGTATAAAGAGGAGTATATGTATACACTTTACCACTTATAATATCAATTTAATGCTTTATATACACACAAAGTACAAGAATAAGTCTAACTGTACATGAAATTCACATTAGCTTGACATCTGATTTTTTTGGTGTTTGATGAGGGCTTGTTCTAATACATCCGAGTCAACAGCAGCATTAGTGAAGATGGCACCTGTCATGAAGAAAGTCTGGTTGAGAAGTGGTGGCAGACAATTCCATCATAAAATAATACTTTATAGGTTCATGTTTCAACAACAAAATAATAAAACTTTGTATGGTTTTGTGTTTCAATAACTGTCTCTCTGTTGATGCCTGTGTCTGTATATTTGTCTCCCTCTGTCAAAGCATGTATGTGCATGGACAGTATGTGTGTTTGTTTATTTCTAAGTACATCTGTGTGTGCAAAGGATTGTATAAGAATGTATCTATGGACTTTTGTGGTGTAGCAGTTAGCGTTCCTGACCATGAAACATTCACGGGCTGCCCAGAGCCAAGCACATAGGTTCTAATCCTGGTTGCGGCAGTCGGTCCACAGTCAACCCAGCTGTTCATCTACCTCTAAGGGTTAGTCGATAAAATGGGTACCTGGCTCAGGCTAGGGCATATACATGTATATATATATACAGCATTAATGGAATGGCCTTGATTAGGACCTCAGCTGCCCATGCCGTCTCAGCCAAAAAAAAAAAAAAAAAAAAGTGTTTTGAGCAAGTCGCTGTGCATCTGTGTCTGTCTGTCTATGCTTCTGCGAATGTATTCAATTACCTATTTGTACCGCACAGGGAAGGACTTCTACACTTGTGAGGACCCTTCTCTTGATCTTTCTCTACTATATCATACAACTTCTTAACTTCTTTATGTAATCCATATTCACAGTTTCCTCATTCAGTTTCTTTATTCATCCACCGCTCTTGTCTTATAAAAGTACTTATTTAAATCTTTGCCAACAAGTTCTTCTTAATTCATATTCATGGCCTCTGGTTGTTTTATTCTTGCATCTTTTGATGCACTTCATCAAAATAGTTTAAAAACTTAAAGCTGTGATTAGGCCACCCCTTACTCTTCTCTCTTCCATGGCGGGCAAACTTAAGGCCTCTGGCCTTTCTTTGAGTCTGATTTCTTCATATGGGAACCACTTTCACTGCCTTCCTCTAAACCCTATCTACTACTCTTTGAAGTGTGGTGACCAAATGTGAGCAGCATAATCTAGTTTTGGCCAGATGCAGGATATAAACATCTTCCTGAATATATCCTTATCTGTAAACTTGAATGATATTCTCATATTTGCCAGCACACAGCTTATCTCCTTCATTATTCTCCTTATGCAACAGGTTAGGGATAATACAATCTCCTGAGTACTTCATACATATTCCTGCAGCTTACTTCCTGCTAGATAATATTCTTAATGTGTTTGTGCCTGTTTATATGTGTCTGTGTATGTGAGAGAGTATGCAGAGTGATGATAAGTCTATTGAAATATCCACAGCAAAATGCTGAAAATATACAGAAAAATTGTGTACAGTAAACTAAAGTGCAACAAAAATGTCAGTTTTTAGACAATTTTTAGACAAATTCAAATTGATGAGAAAAATGTGGAGTGTAAACACACACTGAGTTTTTATGTTCACAATGGATGAACATAAAAACACCACAGAGAAATGTTTTATAATACACTAAAAGTTTTAAACAGGATGGATATCTTAACAACTTTTTCCCATATCTAACTGCTTCTGCCTTAGCAAGGTAGCATCAGGAACATGACAAAACTTCCTAACTCCTAGATTTTTCAGAGGTGAGTGCTATGTGCTTGTCCTGCTTTTTGGAAAATGTTAGGAGCAATAGATAGAGTAGTCAGTAGGAACAATAGACAACAGCACTAGGTAGAAACAATAGGCAATAGCAGTTAGAAACATTAGCTGGGAGCATTAAGTAGGAGTAGGTTGGTATATTAAGTAAACACATTAGGTAGGAGCCCCTGAAAACACTGCACTAGGTTGCCCTCTGCCAGTGGCCTGTTAAGAGTGTGGCACTAAAAGCTAAGAAGTGGCATTGGAGTTCACCAGTTAAGGAGACTCCTTCACCGTGGCCACCCTCTCGAGAGAGTTCTCAAAGGGAATGGGCATCAGAGATATAAAGATAGCATTCTTTTTCAGTTTAATGTAAGCTGGCAGAGACTTTCAGCTGCCAAATGATCTGCTCACAGCAGCTGTATATTCCATCTCATTAATTATTGACACTTCCTTTACTTTCAATGTAATGCTGTATGAGTTTTATCCATGTATAAAAAATACATAATAAAGGTTACAATTACCACTATAACAAACAGTGGTGATTTTGACCATGACTGCCAGCTGGTTTACAGGCACCTAAAAATATGTGAGGAATGTTGTGAATAGGAATGAGGTAATACAACAGGAACTATTGAAACAGGCTAGCCCAAATAAGCTATGCAACTAAAAAATTCATCTCAGCCAAACAATCACCCTTCAAAACTGATCATTCAATACATATTCTGAACAAGCAAAAACCTTGGGCAACAGGGGAATCAATTCATGGGCCCTAACACAAGGTCTCGCATTACAAATATCTTCTACTCTACATTCAACTGTTTATTTCAGTATTTATCTCCTTGCAAGTAAAAATAACTGAAGCTGCACATACATGGGGAAAACTTCAGTCTTTAGCCACTGATTAACATTATTGGCTTGACAAACAGCACTTCAAGAAATGAATGTCTCATCAAAAATGTGTACATCCTCACAGTTGAGCAACATAATGACAGAGGCTCTAAAAAATTTAAAACACCAAACATACACTGCTGGTAAGAACAACCAGATTTATCAGACTGCTGTATGAAAACTAACAATTTGAAAAATTCAATGCTTATAAATAATGATTCTTGCCATTGCAATATATCTTTTTTTTCATGCATATTCGCCATTTCCCATGTGAGTGTAGTAGCATTAAGAACAGAGGACTGAGCCTTTGAGGGAAAATCCTCACTTGGCCCTATTCTCTGCTCCTTCTCTTGGAAAAGTAAAAGCAGGTGGGGAGGATTTCCAACCCCATGCTCCCTCCCCTTTTAGTCGCCTTTTAAGACATGCATTTCTTCCCTATACCCTAGGACTCGCTTCCCCTTCCATGGTTCCAATTGCTGCCAAGTTCACTCCAAAATATCTAAAACACTTCACTTCCTCCAATTTTTCTCCATTCAAACTTACATCCTAACTAACTTGTCCCTCAACCCTGCAGAACCTAATAACCTTGCTCTTATTCACTTTCTCCTTTCACACACTTTTCCAAACTCAGTCACCAACTTATTAAGTTTCTCACTCGAATCAGCCACCAGTGCTATATCATCAGCAAACAACAATTGACTCGCTTCCCAGGCCCTCTCATCCCCAACAGACTGCATACTCACCCCTCTCTCCAAAACTCTTGCATTTAACTCCCTAAATACCCCATCCATAAACAAATTAAACAACCATGGGGACATCACACACCCTTGCAGTACACCAACATTCACTTGGAACCAGCCACTCTCCTCTTTTCCTACTCGTACACATGCCTTACATCCTTGATAAAAACTTTTCACTGCTTATAGCAGCTTACCTCCCACACCATATATTATCAAGACCTTCCACAAAGCATCTCTATCAACCCTATCATATACCTTCTCCAGATACATAAACGCTACATACAAATCCATCTGTTTTTCTAAGTAATGCCTTCTCCAGATCCATAAATGCTACATACAAATCCATCTGTTTTTCTAAGTATTTCTCACATACATTCTTCAAAGCAAACACCTAACCCATACATCCTCTACCACTTCTAAAACCACATTGCTCCTTCCCAATCTGATACTCTGTACATACCTTCACCCTCTCAATCAACACCCTCCCATACAGTTTTCCAAGAATACTCAACAAACTTACACCTCTGTAGTTTGAACACTCACCTTTATCCCCTTTGCCTCTGTACAATGGCACTATACATGCACTCTGCCAATCCTGAGGCACTTCACCATGATCCATACATACAGTGAATATTCTTACCAACCAATCAACAACACAGTCACCCCATTTCTTAATAAACTCAACTGTAATACCATCCAGTCCTGCCACCTTACCGGATTTCATCTTTCACATAGCTTTCATCACCTCCTCTCTCTCCACAAACCACTCTTCCTGACTCTCTTACTTCACATACCACCCCAACCAATACACCCTATATCTGCCATGCTATCATCAAATACATTCAACATTCCTTCAAAATACTCACTACATCTCCTCCTCACTCTAACATTACCTGTTATCACTTCCCCCCTTGCCCCCTTCACCAATGTTCCCATTTGTTCTCGTCTTACGTACATTATTTACCTCCCTAAAGTTTAATGATACTCTCTCACTCCAACTCTAATTTGCCCTCTTTTTCAACCGTTGCACCTTCCTCTTGACTTCCTGTCACTTTCTCTTATACATCTCCCAGTCATTTGCACTGCTTCCTTTTAAGTATCATCCAAATGCCTCCCTTTTCTCTTTCACTAAGAACTTTACGTCATTCCACCACTCACTACCCTTCCTAATCTGCCCACCTCCCACCTATCTCATGCCACATGCATCTCTTGCCATCACTGCTTCCCTTAGTACATCCCATTCCTCTCCAATCTCTTCACTTCGTTTGCTCACCTTTTGCTATTCTACACTCAATCTCTCCTGATATTTCTTCACTTACTCTCACCACTCTCTTCTCTCCAACATTATCTCTTCTTTTTTGAAAACCTCTACAAATCTTCACATTCGCTTCCAAAAGACAGTAATCAGACATCCCACCTGCTGCCTCTCTCAGCACATTTACATTAAAAGTCTCTTTTACATGCTTATCAATTAATACGTAATCTAATAATGCCTGATGACCATCTCTCCTACTCACATACATAAACTTGTGAATATCTCTCTTTTTAAACCAGGTATTCCCAATCACCGGTCTTTTTTTTAGCACACAAATCTATGCTTGCGTGGCATGGGCTACAGATAGAGTTGTACGGAGGAGGGTGTATGTATTGCAAATGAAATGTTTAAGGAAAATATGTGGTGTGAGATGGTTTGATCGAGTAAGTAATGTAAGGGTAAGAGAGAT
>JAYMFT010102738.1:0-13719 GCA_038088735.1 Panulirus argus
GAGGAGGGATTCAAAGACTTTGGAAATGGTAGATGTCAAAGCAACGGGACGATAGTTAGAGGGGTCAGAACGGTCACTCTTCTTAGGGACTGGATGTATCAAAGCATGTTTCCATGGAGAAGAAAAAGTTTTTGTTTCTAAACAGGACCGGAAAAGACGAGCAAGCACAGGTGCAAGTTTGGAAGCACACTCGTTCAGTACATGGGGATGGATGCCGTCAGGACCATAAGCCTTGCTTGTGTCCAGAGAAAGAGTGCTTTTCGGACAGTCCGAAAAGAGATTACAGGAAGAGTCATAAGAATAATGTATGTGGCTAGTTGGGGAGACTAAAGTCTGCATGGGTGGTAGCGCGACGGGCATGGTAATGAGGGAGTAATGACAGGACTGGCAGACGGTGAGGAAGCCGAGTCATGTAAAGTGACAGTAGGTCATGAGGTAAAGTAGCAGGGTCATGAGGCGGTGCAAGCCTTCTGGTGGTGAGGTAGTTGGATCATGTTGTGACGCAGCTGGATCATGAGTCACCGTAGCTGTGGTGGAGATGAGCGGCTTGTGGGACGGGCACGTACGTATCGAGGTAGCTGGGTCATGAGGTACCGCACCTGTGGTGGTGGTGGTGGTGGTGGTGAGCGTCCGGCTGGACGGGCAGGTAGTGAGTGAGGTAGCGCTACCTACACGGTCATGTCAGGAGGCGACTGGTACTCACACGACATGCCTTTTTTCCTCCTCCTTACTGGTCACCCCAAGGTGACCACCCTCACCACCGCCGACTCCATCAGTCACACTTCACCAGTACTAGTACGTGCCTTGCGGCTCCTCCCGTTATCTCAAACCATTAGTACGATCGAGGCATCATGAGGGAACGTAATAAACACCCCGCCCCCGTCTACAGCTTTCCCATACAAACCAGCAACATGCAAATGAACCTTCAACAAATACAGCTTTCAGTACGAGAGAAGGGACGACTCAAACACCGTCGGAATATTTTAAAGGCGGTAAAGTATCGTTAGGAGTACGAGAGCGAGACACGAGTTCTCTACCAGACTATCAAGTGGTCAAACTGTTCCATTTAGCCACCGTACTCAAACTGTGCACAGCGGGAACAAACGGGGAGGGGGAACTCTAGGAAAAAAAAAAAAAAAAAGAAAAGAAGCCCTTCGGAATATCTTACCCGTTTCTCGATTTTCAACTTGTCATTTTCTTTTACAGTTACGGTCCAGGCTGGCACAACTTGCAGGGTGGGGGTGGGAGTAGCGGTCATCCATACCCAAGCTGGGTGATCCTTTCCCCAGCAGGGGATAGGCCTTACCATCGTGCTTAATGCGTTCTCGCCCCGTCGTGTGTATGGGAGTCTGTCGGAGGTTCCCACAAGGCAAATGATCACCAATGAGTGTTACGGGGACTAGGGAGAGACAGACCCACACACCCACCCTCTGTTTTGCGGAGGGTTTCAAAAAGGTTTGTAAGAACTGTGAATGTGTTACAACAATCGTATAAATCTTTTATATAAATCTCCACAGATTTATTACCCCAACACTCGAATAAACGTCTCGATAACGGGAAAAAGGCGGCATTGCTGCAAGCTGGTTTGGACAAAAGCTGCCTCTTCATGCAGAGGGCGAAGACAAATCTTTGGTACAAACATTTAAAATAACATTAAAATTCTCAAGGATAACCTCTGATCAGCAGAGGCTACATCAACGACCTGTCTAAACCAGGGGCAGGCAACACCTGCGGCTGCCTTTACCGCTGGCACTTAACAAGGATACCATTATGAAATGTACAATTTTAACATAAAACATTAAATATAACCGTACTGAGAACCAGGCTAACTCAAGTTTCATTTAGGCTGGATTCTCTCTCGTCAATCGAAGTATATTATCAGTTCTGACACTACGAGAACCAGATGAACTACACTTGAGCAAACCGATGTTAGATAAAGAGAAAGTAATTTTGACATAACGGGTGACATTACCACGCACTCTACCGTCAAGCTGCAGTCTGGAGTTGGCATTAAACTAGTGCGCCACCTGGATAGGTTGATCATTACTGATGCACGCGTGCAGCTCAGAGACACAGTAGAACGTTACATAATCCTAACTCTTCGCATTACAATCTACTTTGGCTCTCTAAGTGTCAATCCTCCTTCCCTCTTCTCAGCCTTTTGCATGTCGTCAACGGTACTTCATGATCTACCGAGTTGCTCGCGTCTGATGCTCGTTTCGGCAGCTCGGTGTGTGTGTGTATGTGTGTCTGTGTGTGTGTGTGTGTGACCAGGCCTCCCTGGTGAGGGACTGGTCTAACCAGGCTGTTTGTTGCTGCAGCCCTCCACTGATCATAAACTGTTGCACAACCTGGCCGCTCCACCACATCATGGAGAAAGTTGTCCAGTTGCTTTATGAAGAAGTCCAAGGGTCTCGTGCGTGTTTCAAAAAACAGAAAAAAAAAATTAATTTTATGAATTTTTCAAATATCACCTTTGAAAAACACGTACGTTTCCAATGTTTTTAAAGAAATATCACATTCGCTGATGACTCAAACAACACTAGAATCAATCAAGAAATATCCCATAATGAACGTTAGCCATCCCTACTAAGTTGTTCGATTCTGATCAACATATACACACAATCAGTGATTGCCTAACGGTTGGGTTTTTACAGGCATATTTAATGATTTCCATGTCAGCTTAAAAACATTCTAAATAGGCGCGCGCGCGCGCGAGTGTGTGTGTGTGTGTGTGTGTGATAAATTCACACAGAGGTATCATGCGGTCATGTCTTTGTTACGTAGCCTCAAGCTCATAAAAAGTGGCACCTGTACATGTCTGGGGAATTGAGATATGAGCACCCTCCTCTTCCTAATTCACCAACCCTCGATTGTTCATTTCTCCCCAGTTGTTCTTAGGGCTTGATGGGGAACACACATCTAGATTTAGGACCACATTCATTCGTCTTTACTCACCAAAATGTCACCTGATCCTCGCGTACGACTCGGAGTGATTCACGTCAAAACGGATGCTTAAAAATATGTGCAATACGCTCGCGCCAATACCTACCAAAAAGTCGATACGAAATGCCCTCTTTAAGGGGTGTATGTGTGTGGGGGATCAATGTAACAACTCCAGTGCTGAGAACGAGCGATCATATGACAAGGGCCCGAGCCATGCCGGGCGCAAACCCGACGAATCAAAAACGACGTTGTTTCTTGTACTTGAGTGATGGGGAAGAGGATTGATTTGATTTGTGCCGGGGAAAAAAAAACCGGCAAATTTATTGTGCACCCCATACGCATCCTGTGAGCGGTAGCACAAAAGGATTACAGGGGTTACAAAGGGTCTTAGTCAGACCCCAGTGAGTTGATATTACATGGATTACATAGTTGCATAGTTTCCATATTTGCATAGTTTCATATGTTAAGTCCTACCTGCTAGCTGCAAAAAGTGGATACAAACTTAAAATTTCAGGTATCTCGTCATTAACAAAAAGGTATGACATTTCTTGCAGGGTTTGTTTAGATCTATCACTAAAAGGCTCTATTTTTTCACGTTCTAAGACATAGTGTTCTAGTTTGTGTCCAAATCTTTGACCACAAACTTTACAATTTACACGATTAGCATCTCCAGATAGGCCAAAGCGCCAGTAGTACCTATAGCCTAGCCTTAATCTAGCAATTACAATATATTGTAATCTGCTGATCTTATTAGTTTTTCCATATACATGTTTTGCTTTACACATTTCACTGTGATGGAAAATGTTGCTATTTGTGCTTATCTGAAATCGTCCTCGTGTTTCAAAAAGGCCAATTAATTCCTTTCTAATTGCAGTTTTGAGGCTTCTAATTGACAGCCCAATGTTGTTTTCAACATCACCTTTACTAAGTGCAAGTTTGGCTAGAGCATCAGCTTTATCACGCTCACGGAGGCCTATATGAGAGAGAATCCATAACAGTTTGAGTTGAATCCCTTGAGCAATAATGCCTGATTATTTAAGTCTAGCTTCAGAGACCAGCACGTTACATTCTGATCTTAGGGTGTTAAGCGCAAGTGGTGTAGATAAAAAATCGGAGATAATTTTACTGTCTGTAGCAGAGATTTCTACGTGCTCAAGAGCGATAAGTATGGCGAACAGTTCAGTTTGTACAGTAAACGCCCAATTGTTTATTCTAACATTTTTCTCTAGTCTGTTACCATTGGACTGAATCACAATGGCAGGACTGTCTGCCCTCCCAGTGGCAGAGTCGCGAGAAACCGTCAGTATAGATGCACTGGGCTATGTTATTGTCAGTGTGCAGTGTCTGTATATGTTCCAGAGCACTGGTTTTGACTAAGTGTTGAAGGTGAACATTATAATTAATTAGATGCTTGGGTGGATAAGTTGTAGTGACGTCAAAGGGAGTTATCTTCCAGGGGGGCAGGAAATGCTGTTGCTTCCTAATTTTATACAGATTATGTACTCCAAGCATTGTCATGTGATTGGCTGTTATTTAGATCCATTTAGATTTACTTGTGCCATGGCATATACAGTTCAACAATTCTTTAGAAAGAACACTATCTGGATCACCACGCAGAATTTTCAGTCCAATCATAGCACTGATTTCAACTATTCTGTCTTCAATGCTGGGGTTACCAAGTTCTTTCTGCATGTTGAGGATTTTACTGGACTTCGGGCAACCAAGGATGATTCTTAAGGCTTCGGTTTGCATTTTTTCAAGTTTTTTGATACCTTTGCTGTTGTGTAAGGCCAAGACTGGTGCATGGTAATCTATTAGAGACCTAATATACGCAAGGTACATCATTTTAACAAATCTGATATTTGCTCCATAATTAGGGTTGTACCCTGCAACAGCTTTAAGAGCTCTGAGTCTATCTGTGCACTGTCGATTTAGTTCCACACTTGCTGCAGCATATGGGACTGGGACACCAAGATACTTGAAGAAGGAAACATAGTCAATCGGGTTTCCACCAACTGTCAGCTTAGATGGTCCACTCCGGCAGTTACCAATTCGTTTATTGAAGACCTTAGTTCTATCTGCAGATATGATAAAACCAAGGCTTTCACAGGCTATGTGTATGCAGTTAAGAATAGTTTGCATTTCACGATATGTTTTGGTATGTACAAGAATGTCATCATGTTAACTAATAGTGATATTGCTGGGACACTGAGGAATCGATTTCAGTAGTGCATTGAGAAGCACATTGAACAAAGTGGGGCTAAGTACTCCACCTTGAGGAGTGCCAGGTAGCATGTCTTTAATTTCACTTTTGTAGCCTTGAAACAGCACAGCTGACTTTCTGATAGAGAGATAGCCGAGTATCCAGTTCAGGAGCCAGCCACGTATGAGAGAAAGCTTCGTTCCTCAGTGCATAATGCATCTTTTCTTTTCAGATTTGGGAGTGAGCGTAGTGAGTTTGATATGCGCAAGATGTATTGCATGTATGAGGATGAGCATGTAGATCAGTTCAGCCTTGGATCAAAGGAGTATTTAAGCCAGCTAGTGCCTCCCACAGAGGAAGTTCAGGCAACCACACCAGGACTCCCAGCTCATCTTATGTCCCGTTCTGCGCTCATCTCACTTCCCTTGCATGATCGAGTCAAGACTGTAATGATTAATGGTATGTTTATGAGATAAAATCTAGATAAAGTTTGGTAGATACAGTCATAGTGGGTAATTTTTTCATTTGTAGATACATGAATATCCTGACTCATTAGATAGTTAAAATTTTTTTCCAGGCACCCTGAACAGGGTGATATGCACAGAATCTTTCTCAGATGTTACAGGAAGCAGTTACTTCCAAATTTTCAGATTCTGAAGACCACACTTAAGGCATGACGTACTTTTGTAACAATTCTCTACATTAATTTAGCCATTAGAGATTGGAGGCAGTTGACATATATATGTCCTAAGATATAGAATGAAAGAATTACTACGTCAGCAAGTTTAAAAAAGACAGAAGTGGGAAAGCACAAAATGATACAGAAAGTAAAGAAAAAAAGATGCATATTGGGAAATGGTAATCTGTGAGAGGAAGAGTTTGAGAATTTGTAGCAGACCACAAAGTGGGATGAAGTGGGAAATTGACCAAATGAGAAGGGGTTCATATGGTATAGATAATTTCTTAATGTTCTTATGATTAGCAGTCATGATAATCATTTTCATCATTTTCATCAACCTGCTAGAACTATACAATTGTTTTCCCTTTTTTGCAGCTGGTGTGGCATCATTTGTTGAACTTCTGGGAGTATTGGGTTGTGGGAACAATGTAGAGTCTGCACTCTCTGTGCTTAAGGTTCTACAGCAGGTTGCAGTGCTTGTTCAAGGCAACTGGGTTGTCAAATCAGACTTACTTTACCCAAAGGACAGCAAGTCAGAATCTGGAGTACCCAATGAACTTATTCAACGTGGCAGAGATTATGTGGTTGGTATTAAAGATAAGTGGTTAGGTTGTAGAAAACTAGGCTTTGGTTAACCAGAGAAGACCACATATAGAAGAAGCATAGAACAGTCAGATAATTTCATGTTAGTGACATCATATCTTTCAACACTGGCTCTTTGTCTGGGGCCACACCTTACCATAATCCTCTCTGATGATTTTAGAAGGGGTCACACATAGTTTAGTTGCTCTCTTCTTTGTCTTTTTGGTATTGATTAACAAAGAGAGGCTTGTGCCTTTAACCAGTTTAGGAGACAAGCAGCAGGCTGTATCAAAAGCAAAGTTAAACTAATAGAGTGGTCACTTCATCCTTGAATGTTTGGCTGCTGAATGCTTACTAGTCATCAGTTAATGTGAATTCCTCTGTGTTTAGACACCTTGAATTGTCTTTAGCTAACCTCATTCCAGTTAGCTGGCTTCTCAGTTTATCATCTCATTGCAGAGGGTACACATAACAAATTACATTTTGTCCAAACATTGTGGGTGATACAAACAGGGATTCTCACTTTCAAAAATGCCATGTGAGGTATTGGAACACAGATTAGAGTTAATGTTGTCCATTTCCACCTACCATGTGGTGCCATACAGTAGATCAGGTATTTTTCCCTTCTGTGGGTTAGTTACCCTGAAGATGTTCAAGAGAGAAGTACAGTAAAGTCACACTGCTGTGGCAGTGGAAGAAAATCCAGGTTCTCTTTTAGATTTATTGGATATCTTCAATATTAAAGGGCATAAAAAGTACATATCCATATAGATTGACGTACAATTACTCATATACTGGTATCTACAGGTTGTACCTCTCTTATCCAGCACTCTGTGGTCCAGCAACTCCCATGGTCCGTCACAATTTGAATCTGCCACCATTAGTTTGTGAATCTGCCATGAGGGCGATGCTATTAGCAGCACTAAGACGCCAAAATCTGTTTACACCGCATCCGAGCTAATTAACAGTCCTGTTAATTTTTATAGCCCCAGAACAAGTGTATAATGCTGATAAATCTGCCCTGTATTGGCGACTTATGCCATGAAAAACCCTTGCCCAAGATACTGAGGAGTTTCCATCTGGGGGTAAGGATTCCAAAGATAGGGTAACAATTCCTGGTTGCTGCAATGCTGCAGGAATACATAAAACCAAGCTGATGGTAATTGGTAAGAGTGTTCACCCGAGGGCCTTTAAAGGGGTCAGTATCAGTTTTATGGCATTTTCTGTGATGTGGCAATGGTCAGGTCCCAAGGTTGCTGGATTAAAGAGATACAACCTGTATTATTGTACTGGTGCAGTAGAAGCAAGTAAAATGCATTATGGTACTCAGTGTTTGGCAATGCTGACTGGCTTATGACAGTTGATGATGCACACTATTTGATTCTTCACAATAATGGTGTAAAACATTGCATCCAAAAAAATTTTATATTTTTAAAATCAGGAATAAGTACTCTTTTAACTGTCACAGTCAGAATTTTTTTTTTATTTTCAAAAAATAGTCCTCACAGGAAGTGGTTGTTAGGCCATGGGCCTGCCACAGTGAAAGAATTCTTTATCGTAGAATTCATATGTCAGTAATGGGAAAAGCACATTAATGCAGCAGTCAAGCATGGGAAATGCCTCGTAGGTGCAGGGGTTGAAAAAGAAGGCAAGTAAGAGCTGGGGGGGAGTGAGTGTCAATAAACATCAGGGGAAAATAACCTGTATTGGAAGGAGGTTAGTGGTGTACAAGAGAAGAAATGGGAACATAGGTGAAGGGGGCAAATGATGAAGCAGTAACAGATAAGGATATGGAGTGAGTATTTTGAAGCAATATTAAATGTGTTTGATGATAGGGTGGTAGAGGTAGGATGTTTAGGTTGGAATGGTATACTGAGTGAGAGAGTCATAGAAAGTGTTTTGGCAGAGAGAGAAGAAGTTGTGAAAGCCTTGTGTAAGATGAAATGTGGCAAGGCAGTTTGAGTGGATAGCACTGAAGTTGAAGTTTTTAAGGGGATGAGTGTGTTCTTGATTGGTTACTTAGGATTTTCAGTGTATGTATGGATCATTTTGAGGTGGCTGAGGATTGGAAGAATGCATGTAGAGTGCCATTGTAGAAATGCAAGGAGGACAAAGGTGAGTGTTCACACTACCAATGTATAAGTTTGTTGAGTGTACCTGGTAAGTTGCATGGGAGACTAGTGATTGAGAGGGTAAAGGCATGTACAAAGTATCAGGCTGGGGAGGAACAGTGTGGTTTCATGGGTGGTAAATGATGTACGGTTCAGATGTTTGCTTTAGAGAATGTGTAGAAGAAATACTCAGAGAAACAGATAGCTTTGTATGTGGCATTTATGGATCTGGAGAAAACATATGATAGGGTTGATAGAGATGCCATGTGGAAGCTTTTAAGAATATATGGTATGGTAGGAAAGCTGCTAAAAGGACTGAGAAGTTTTTATCAAGGGTGTAAGGCACATGTACGAGTAGGGAAAGAGGAGAGTGAGTGTTCCCAAGCAAAGATAGTTTCGCTTAAGAGGTGTATGATGTCTCTATGGCTGTTTAATTTGTTTATGGATGGGGTGTTAAGGGAGGTAAATGCAAGTCTTGTAGAGAGGGGCAATTATACCGTCTATAGGGGTTGAGGGAGCTTAGGAAGTAAGTCAGTTGTTTGCTGATGAAAAGCACTGGTGGCTGATTCTTGTGAGAAACTGCAGAAGTTGGTGACAGTTTACAGGAGTGTGTGAAATGAGGATGCTGAGAGTAAATATGAATAAAAGCAAGGTTACTAGGTTTAGCAAAGCAGAGGTTAGTTGGGATGTTAGTTTTATTGGAGGAAGTTTGGAAGAAATAGAGTGCTTTAGATACCAGGCAGTGAATTGAACCAATGAAGCAGAAGTGAGTGAGGATAAAAAGGTTCTGGAAGCATTGAGGAATGTGTGGAAAGAGTGATTTTTATCTAAATAGTTAAAGATAGGTTTGTTTGAATGTATAGGAGTTCCAGTCATGTTGTATGGATGCGAGGCATGGCTCATTCATACATGAAAATGTGCAGGAGAGTGTAGTTGTGTGAGGTGGTTTGAAAGTAAAGCAAATACACCTCTTTTTTTTCTCTTTCACTTGCATCTTACATCCTCAACCTACCACACACTACCCTCTCTCACCTGTTCACCTTCCACATACTTCCCTGGCATGTGTAAGCAGTGCTTCCCTAAACACCTCTCATTCCTCACTGACTCTCGTAGTTTCATTTACTCTACACTCAATCTTTCATTCTACAATACAGTCTGTCGTGGTATCTCTTCTCACAGGCCTCTTTTCCAGGTTCTCTCTCTTTCACAACCCTCTTCCCACCCATATCATATGCTGTTATCCTAAAGCCTCTGCAAACCTTCACCCGTGCTACCAACTGCCCATATCAACACTTTCACGTCCAAGAGTCTCTCCTTTGCACACTTGTCAGGTGATACATAATCCAGCAATGCCCTCATACTATTTTTCCTACTCACCCATGTGTACTTACGTATGTCCCCTGTCACCATTCCCTTTTCAGCACACAACTCCATGAACTCTTTGCCAATCTTATTCACAACACCAGCTTCCTCATACCCCCAAATTATAACCTCAACTACCTCATTGTCCACTTTCACATTCAAATCACCTTAAGTATTACCCAATCCCTTACATCAAAACCACAAGCACACTCAGCTCCTTTCAAAACTCTTGCCTTCCTTCCTTAGTTCTTTTATTTCATTTCCTGGTGCTTATGCACTCATAATCACCCCTTCTTGTGTGATTCACTTTAATTTTTACCCACATCAGTCTGGTGCTCATTACTTTACACTCTTTCAAACATTCCCACAAAGCCTACTTTAGCATCAGTGTAACTTACACTATATGGTTTTAGAAATGTGTCTTTCAGGACACAAAATCTCCCATGGCTTCAAGCAGTAGAATTTGACTTATATGCCCTATTTATGAATGATTTGGAGTACAAAAACCATTAGATATTTTTCTCCTATCAAATGTTAACACTTTAGCACACAAGGCAGTGATCCCTAACAGTACCCTTAAGGTAAAAGAGGCATGGAAAGTCAGCTGTCAGCCACATAGATGATGTTTATTAGAATTATCAATTTATTGTTTTTTAAATCATACACTTTTTTATATGTTGTTGTTTGTATAATTGATGTGTAATATCTAACATAATGAATAGTGAATCTTATCACAACAGCATTGCTATCACAGAGAATTTCTTTGGATGTGCTTCACTGCTAGTGCTGAATATATAAGATAATTATCAGTTTGTAATGCTGTTTTTGGTCTTAAATTTTTTTTAATGATTAGTTCCTAAATGAATGAACTAGAATGATATTTACACCAAATAGTATATCTTATAACATCACCATTACACCAAAGTGTTGAGGTGTACTACAAGAAATGCTAGCATGTGAATGCTTAAGATAAATATTAATTTGTGTGGTCTTTTTTTCTTACATAATTTTCATTTTTACGTGCCTTTGTTTCTGAATGATCATATTGTAGTTCTATATACACCGGATAATAAATACTGTACCAGCATCATAAGTAGGGCCATCAAATTTAAGTCTTGGGAAATAATCCTTACTTTTTGCATTTCATTGGTTCAGTTCGTCTTGAATACTATGTTCGGTTTTGGTCACCGTACCTAAAACAAGACAAACAGAATGGAGATTGTGCAGTGCAAGCTAGCAAGATGAGAAACAAATCATATAAGAGCCAATTAGAGAATCTATTTAACTTAAGAAAAGAGAATGTTAAGAGAGGATCTATACAAGTGCTCAATGGTACCTAAGGCTCTGATAATTTTGATCTAACAAGCTACTTAAGACTTGATTCATCTTATTTCATTCATAGTAATGGATACAAACTTGTGGGCAAGTGTTTTACCCCCAATTAGGTGAAGTACTTTTTCTTCAACAGGATTGTTAACATATGGAATGATTTGCCAATTAGAGTGGTAGAGAGCTGTACTATAGATACATTTAACAATAGATTTGATATGTATTTTGCTTCAAGTCCAAGACTTAGATTATTTGTGCCTCCTTAGTCATATTGAAAGTTTGCAGGTTATTGTTTTGAATTATCTGTATACATTTTAACTTTTACCACACCAATCTGTGAGTTTCTGATATCTTCACCATCATAAACAACCTCAAAAGGAACAAGTGGTCTGTTGCTGTTTAAATTTCATTGTGTAATGAAGCAAGTTTATTACCTTTAGCAAATTTATGCATATGATGAATATCAATTTGTTATACTGTTTTTGGTCCTATATAGTTTGTCCTGCATACAACTGTTTGTGTATGATTGCTTTTAATATCATATTCACCAAATAGTAAATCTCAAACTAGCATCACCATTATGAAGTTAGTGTATTATGAGGCATGCTACTACTGGCAGGTAAATCATTACAATTATTATTATCAATGTTTTTTTTTTTACATGCATTTGTTTATGCATGATTGCTCTGTAGTATATTAATGGATAGTATATCATATAACATCCTAACCATTATAATGCCAGTTTTTGATTGCTGCCATAGATATTTATTATTAGTATAAGGTGTTGGGGGTGGTGTGCTTACTGAACTTGAGACGTGTTAATATTTTGGTTAAGGCTGGTACACGTGTCAAACCATGAAATGCTTATAAGAACGCAAAAATAGATAATACCATCTAAAAATGGATTTTTAGTGAATCTTAAATATTTTCATGCATATTTCATTTTTTTATGCAAGCATAAGTGGTTTGTAGTATACATATTTTGTCATTCATACATGAGAATTTAAAGGTGTTTAGATGAATTACTAATATTATCTCTGAATTATCATTCTTTTATGTGAGGGCAATAATGACTTTAGATTTTGAGTTAACTTTTGATAAAGTCTTATCCATCCTTAGTATTATCTGCTGTGTGATCAAGTTACCCAGAAGTCTTTGGGACAAGAGTTATACTGTTTGCAGTATATAACCTGGTATGATTTTTGTTCCCAAATACATAGGTAGGTTTGTAAAGCTGTCCTTTAGTTTACTGAGGAAAGTGAATCATGCAGCAGTTGTTAGTTAAGAATATAGAAAAAGCAATCCAAATTTCTGATGCTGGTTTCTTTTCATTAGGCATGCCTGACTTAAGCATATGTTGATTTATGCCTTCATTTGGAAGAGCTACTAATTATTGAGGGGTGGAAGTAATAAATTTTTAGATAAACCAGTGTATGACATTATTGATACATTTGAATCACACAGCATACTGTTAGTAGACTTTTGGAGGCTGTTGATAAAGGAGGAAATGGTCACTTCATTAGGTACTTTTGATTTTTTGTTTTTTTATGGCCAGTGTTGCCCTTTATATATGAAATCTTGAGGCACATGCATTTGAAGTTTTCAGGTTATTCAGATACAGAAAGAAGCCACTCTATCTGTCTATATCTTTGATGCCTGATCTCTTCAGGAACTCCTTCAGGGGAGTGGCCATGGCAAAAAGTCTCCATAACTGGTGTGCTCCAGTGCAGCTTCTTAGCCTTTAGTGCCTCACCCTGAACAGGCCTCAGGCACAGGGCAATTCTAGTGCAGTGTTTTCAAAGGTTCTTACCTAATGTTCTTACTGACTACTTGTACCTAATGTTCGTTCCTTATGTTCCAACCTACTACTACTACCTAATGTTCTTACACATCTCTGTGCTAATTTTTCTTATCCTCTTGAATCATGTGAACTAATGCAGCTTTTCTTTATACCCAGTTATACCTCTTTACAAAAAGGACGAGTGTAGGGCGTGCTGAAGTTGCAGATGTGGTGGGTCTGCCAGGTAGTGACTTGAAAGACATATTACATGGAGTGTCTCGATCTCGAGGATCCCGAGTAACGTGGGAGTTTCTCTTACCAACAGATACGGCATTCTTAAAAAAGTAAGACATTTTTATTGTTTTATTTAGCTGTTTAGACTAAATTACTCAGAAGGCATTACAAAGCTGACTGGAATAACTTACGTAACTTCTTTCCTGACTTTCTGTGGGTAAATTACTGTCTCTTATGTGGTGATGCTTCTGTCTCTGCCAAACGTATAACAGGGGTTATTCTTGCGGGAATGGAAGCACATATCCCTCTTTCCTCCAAGACTACTTCATCATCCAATCAATGGTTTAAGCATTCCTGTTCTGAGGCCATTCAGGCAAGGGATCAGACGTATCGGGCATGGAAAACCTTTCCTACCTCTGGCTCTCATTCAGCTTTTATCACTGCCCGTAATCGCTGCAAGCGAGTTATTCGTGAGGCGAAGCATTCCTTTATT
>JAYMFT010102749.1:0-12500 GCA_038088735.1 Panulirus argus
GAATATATATATATATATATATATATATATATATATATAGAGAGAGAGAGAGAGAGAGAGAGAGAGAGAAATTACGGACAATGGAGTATTAGAATTATGGTTATCCTAATATCAACTCTTGACACTATAAGCTTCTCAGACAGAAGAGATACGTCTCCTGTTGGCTGGGTCAGGTAAGCAGCATAGCCACAGAGGAGTGCAACCACTCCAAGGAAGGCATCGTGAGAACGCTGGTGAGGAAGCACACTGTGCTCCACTCCACTAAAGAGCATCAGTTTTTTGCGACCGATCCTCAAACCACACCAATACACAATATCATCATGAGGCTCTCTCCAAGAGTCTGTCGTAAATATAAAGTGTAGTGGACAAATTTCGTTGTGTATTCTTAAGAAATTATCATTCTTTGAGAACAGGAGTCTAGTTGACTTAAATTCCATTATCTGTTTCGAAGAAAAGATAAATAAATGCCGTTTTGTACGAGGTCTGAGAGGATGGCCAAGGTAAAATGAAAACGGAATATTCAGCAATGTACAGGAACGGTTTGCAGTGTTCAGTCATGGCGTGCAATGCAGACAAATATCGATGACGTAGGCATTATATTTTTGACACGTGAAGCAAGCACGGTTGACATGAAGAGAGCCTAATAATTAATTATCTTTTAGGTATGAAGAAGACTCGATCAAGACCCTAAAACAAATACTTGCTATAGGAAAATGATTAGAGAAAACCTGTGAGATCCTCTGTCAAACAGTTTATCGAACTTCGTCATCCTTCCTGATAATATAGCCAGTCCGCTGGCGATTTTATCCCATGAGATCATCAGCATCAACGGCAAGGACCATGGCAATGGCTGTAGCTGTCGATTCTAAGACAAATGGGGAGGTTGTGCGTCTCCATTGTTCAACTGATGTCAGCACACAACGGGTTTATCAAGATGACTCAGGCACAAGAATGATGCAGTACTGTACTGATGAAGTCGCTGAGAGAATGGTGGTCTGTACTCATAGGTCGGATATTCTCATCTCTACAGTCAACGTGTTTTGAGAAGACTATGACCTAACCTTCACATGAGAGATGACACACGTAAAAGGCCTAGGACCATATCAACCTGTTCACAAAATGAGTGATTGTCTTGTCCCTACTGCTATAAAAGACCATCTGGTTTAGCGGTTTTAAACCCTGGGGCGTACAACATGCACTTAGCATAACACACTAAGGGGAATATATCGATCGCTTTCAAAAAACCTTTAAGGGAAACTGAACGACTTAACTGAAGGAGCTCTGTATAAAGAGACCTTAAAAAAAAAGGCCAGGGCTTTCAAAGGAAACTCTGCGGTCCCCCTGAGGTTCACTGCATTGACGAGGCTCATGTGAACTGCACCTTGTCTCCATCTCCCAGAGCATTGCCGGTTATGGTGTAGATTGAATGGACACATGATACAATACGCAGAAGCCAGGTACATAGGAATGGAATTTATCTACTATCTCTTCCTATTAGAGGCACTGAAAGGATATCAAAAAGTTTAATATAATGTAGATTAATGTGAACCCTCAGGTGTTTGCAGTCCAGATGGTTAAGAGTTTAAGAGTGGAGAGATACCAGGGAAAGTAATAAGCAAAAGGAAGATGTTAATTTCACTGGTTTACTGTGCAAGGAAAGAAGGATACATCATAACTGACAATCCTCGTATGGCTTGTTCTCACACAGAAACTACAGCGAGAAGCAGACAGTCACATGCCATGGGTTTAGCTAAGCCTCGTGGGCTGGGACGCAGGCACACAGTAACAGAATTACCACTTGTAACGAAGAAAGAAAAACAAAAAACAACGTTGCGACAGACGTAATGGAATGGTTGATGATCTCTCTTCTTTATTCAGTCCAGCAGCAGCGCCACGCAAAGTTATATGGCCTGTATTTGGCTGTATGGAAATCGATTACAATATCCAGTAACTTATCCAAAGGTTTGTTGACGCGAAAAAAGTCTAGATTATGCACAGACATTTTGAAGACATAATTCATTGTACACTTTATACTAGTGTATCATGCGGTAGATTTACTTCTGATGGTTGTTGAGAGAAGTTACAGTTTTCCTTGGTAATAATCATAAACCTTCTACTGTTTCATTTGGGATGCACTTCAAGAGCAGGAGAACTTCAGGTTACAGGTTTAAGAGGATATATCTCACAAGGTTCATCGATGAGGTTTGTATTCAGGAGTTGGCAGTGGGGGGAATGTACGTATGTATGTATGTATGTCCTTGGAATGGTGGCCATCTACCTAAGAAAGGTCGTTAAGCTAAGGACCCCTAATATACGGTCTTAATATGGGTCTTAAATTGGGGAGGTGCAGCGGGAACCTGAGATCGGTGTGAAGTTTTCATTGCTGTATAGGACCCCAATGAAATGTGGGATGCTTTTAAAGGTGAAGGTTTGCACATAGCCAAGCTTATCTCAGCCGGGATTACTTCTTAGGGAAGCGTTTGCACTTACTAAGGACAGCCTCTTACCAAGGGTGACGGACACTGTGTAGCTATAGAGGGAAGCTCTCTTGACAGGGAGGAACCATGGAAGCAGGGAGGGAGAATTATGTGAGGGGAATAACTGGAAAGGGTGAGAATCATTCTGCTGTTAACGACCTTCTGTCCTGCCTTTGGAGCACAAAAGGTAGTCTGTCAAGGTCAACATCTCAGACTGATTTGATGTGAAGAAATATACTGTCCAAAGCTGCTGATAGTAATCCTTGAAGGCTCAGCATTTTCAGCATTTGTGGAAGACTGAACCTTCTGTTGTACAATCATACCTGCTGGTAGTTGGGTTCCGGCTGCTGAGTGACCAACCACAGAAGCTGTACCAATCCACTGACACATTAACCATGGTCTATCATCTCCAGGAGGTTCGTTCCCTCAGTGACCCTGGTAGATGAGCCTCACAACGACAATCGGAAAGGTTGAGAAATAATGATTCAGCCTTGCCAGGGTAAATATCAGGGTGTCAACAGGAGTCGCTGGTATTTATGTAGATTACTGGTAGATAATAGTGACGTCTAGGACTGCGAGACCATCTGCTTTCGACACCTGAAATCAAGCTGTCTTACATTCACGTCCTGATTCATATGAGTTACTGGATCTTTGCTCAGTATCGCCATGAATCTCTTCGGAAGGTGTTGCGTGTGTGCTGACTTGAGGAGACCGACTCTATCGCGAAACGCTGAAAAGTCTTGCACTTACGTGGGATTCCTGTAGAGATTATCTTCCTAAAATCTGCCTTAGATATTGAAAATGCTATCAGGTGCTATGAGGACACATATTTGTTCCTTCTACTTACTCCTGGGATGGCGTCTTCGCTTCAACAAAAGATGCAGGAAAGCATATCTTTCATGGGAGACTTTTCTCAATGCCAGAGTAGGCCCAATTCAGCTTCAGTTTTGGCTGATGTAGGAGCAGAGGAGGTTGGAGAGGTTGATGCACATTTAGAAGAGTTGACACGGGAGGCGAGTCACTCGTACCTTTTATACATTGTGTGTTTTACATGGATCGCAGCCTCGGTCGCCCTCTTCATTGTCAATGACTTGGACTACTTCGAGGATGAAATGATCTTTGTGGATTCTCTGAAGATCCCGGTACTCACCCGTGAGACCTACTGAACAGGCCTGTAGGTCCACCGTCAGATGTCAGGGTATTGAAACTGTACTGAATGCTGCTGCCCAGTCCCTCTGTGCACCCACTTTTGTGACCGTAGTCCACAGCAATGGAAAGCCTGAGAGTGTGATCAATGGACGAACTGGTCAATAGGTTTAGTGTGTAGTGAGCTCACGCATCCGGAATGCCTGGCGCCGTTAGTATCAAGACAAAAGAGTTTAGGTCCGGATCTTCGAGACACTGTGCTTTACGTAAACCTTCAGAAAAACGGAGCTGTGCACAGGTTGCCGGTATGAAGTGATGACTGAACCCATTTGGTGCCAAGAGATTACGCAGAATCAAGTGATTTGATTTATCTTTCTTTGGATGCATGTGTGTGTGTGTCTGTGTCTGTGTGTGTGTGTGTGTGTGTGTGTGTGTGTGTGTGTGTGTGTGTAAAACCAAAGCATCCTCCTTTAAAACAGATGTAAATGTTTTTAGTTGTGTGTGCACGATGGAAATGGCTTGGTTTCTGATGATTCATTAGGCTTCCAGAGTTGCTTCCAAGAGGTATAACCTTAGGCAGGAAAGCGCAAAGGGGCAACTAAGAGTCTCATAGTTGCAGGTGGTCGATCAGGTGACCCGGGAGATGCTGTGTGTGTGGGTGTGTTGACGCCCAGGTACGTAGGATGCTGGACGGCATCCCGAGTTAGATGAAGGAAGGTGAATGGCGACACGCTCTGCTGTGGTGTATGTTTCATTGCTCGACCCAGCTTCCATCTAGTAAATCCAGATTAAATCTCGAGCTCATCTAAGATATCAGATGCCCAAAATATCATTCCCTCTTATCTATGTTCGCCAGAATAGGCAACCAGAACGGGACACGGGAAGACAGAGCAGGGCTCATTCGGTTACGCTCCCATAACTTTGCTGTGTGAACAGCCAAAACCGTCATTTCCTAAAGGTTAACTCGTAATTATACGATAACTCTATGTAATCATCATTCGTCCGCACGACATAAAGACCTGCCTGTCATGTCTCGAGTCCGTCCCATCGAGAACTTTTCATCAATCCCCTGAGAGGAATTCATCAACTCAAATTAAGGTTGAAAAAATCAACTTAGATTTGGTAACTTTCTACTTACCTTTGCTTGAGGTAATGTCAATAGAGTATCAAGAAGAGGTAAAGGTAAGAACATTTCCTAAATAACTCTAATAACAAAGGCCTGACAGTAGTAAGAAAAAAGCGTTTAGATCTTTATTTCTTTTTAACTTTAGGTGCATTATGTCCTTCCTTCCACGCACATTGTATTGTCCCCCCAGAACTGTGTCAACTTGTTTATCTCCTTTCAGTTTTATAGATTTCTAGGTCTTCGTAACCTTAACGAGTCTTCAGTGGCCAAATCCCTCAAGTAAACAATAGGCTATTTCCTATAAACCACTCACATTGATTCACCTAAGACCCACAGGAATTATGAAACGTATTCATGATATACGTATATCCACCAACCGAAAAATCTTTAACACCTTCTTTGGGTGTTGAGGATACTTCTAACACCACATAAATTCTCACTATGTACATGGTCCTTGCTACTGTGGGGCTGGTCATGACCATCATGTTTTATGAATACGTAATGACAACATTCCGTTTTGTATCAACTGTGTAGATAGATCTAGTTCAAGGGTTGTGTGTCTGATACATAAGTAACTAAATTCTGCTTTCATTGTGTAATGTGTTAATGTTAAAGTTTTTCCTTTTTATTGTAAATGTTTAATGATATTAAGCACTGTGCCAACTAATTACACGTGTTTCTTGAAAGAGTTGCGTTGGAAGCGGTGGTATCAGCAGGACAGAGATTCGTATTGCGTTTAAGGCAAACAAAAGGTAATGACGATCAGTTTACGTAGATATGATCGAGACAAATACGCGAATGATATTTTCCATTGAGGACAGAATTCAACGCGACGATGCACCGATCACTTTCAAAGAACGGGGAATAGTTTCTAAAATGAAAGTAGAATGATACATCTAAATTATCTTAGTATTACTTTCTTACTTCCTCAGACAGAAGATAAGGCCCAGAACTGATCATAATGGCACTTCATTTATTATGTATAACCGTTCTGAGACCTGATTTTCGATCAGTTCTCTTTGTTAACGGCCGTTCCAACACCTTCTAAACAATGCAACTTGATTCTTATTAGAAATCTTTAATGTGGAACTTCATCGAATGTTTTCTTGAAATTTTAATGATTGACGTAAGCCATTCTATTTTCATCATGCGCTTATAAAAAAGACATCAACCAGATTTGCCAGACATGAGATATTGTGCTGGAAACCCTGCAGCATACGGTTAATTGAACTGTGATCATGACTATCTACAATTTTGTCTCGAATGAAGATTTCCGTGAATTTGCCAGTTAAAGTTAATGAATTACCTTAGGGATAATTTTCGCGCAAGACTTATTGCGAATTATATTCCTAAGGAATTTTCTCAACGAGAAGAACGGTCAAAGGCTAATAACTTCACTATTCGCATCTTTCATTGTGTTATAACAAACCATATCAGACACTGCCATTTCATTTTGTATCAGTCCATTTGATACTAAAAGCATGCCCAAATTAGGCGTGTCAATATTTTGCAAAATGTTATTATTAACTAGCGTTGGGACTGAACCTAGACCATCGCTTGTGACTTGGGTGATTATAATGAACGAAATAAAAAAAAAAAGAATCTTTTAAGATCTTCATCAATTCTTAGTTTTAATGAATTGATTCTTCTTTCTCCGACATCAATTAATCAACTGACTGGGCAAGAAGATTCCTGCTTTCAACATGATAAAACTCTTCAGGCTGAATCTTGCTGTTTTAAAAAATATAAGCCACATATTGACGTATGTACTTTTTTCTCTTTTTTGCTACACACAAATTAACGTGATTTATTCTATCGTGCTGGTGATGGATCCCGTGTGCAATTAGCTTTGACAATGGGCAGCATGTTATTTTTGTGTTTCACCATTTTGGCTTAGCTCTAGAAAATGACCATCATCTGTTACACAAAGGTAGGCATGTTCCCTCTTGTACTCCAAATGCCTTAGTAAGCCTTTCATCAAGGTGCATCAGTACTGAAATGACTCTCCTGTTGACCTACAGGACAATCAGTACGCGAAGATACATCAAACGTAATTTGCCGGTGATCATTCTTAGTTGACTTTCTCCAACACAGCATTTTCAATGACGTCCCAAGCTAATTCAATCAGTGAATTGTACGAGGCTTATCAGCATGTTAATGCGGGTTATTCCATCTTCTTATAAGGGATATCAAGGGTAAACTTTAACACTAATAAATACCATCTGTTCTAGAAGGAAGACCGTCATAGTATTTCCCTGCCGAGGAAGACACATCGTAAGAGGAATATTTCTTTGAAAAACTTGTGAACGTTTTGGTAGATAAACCTACTTTGTAGTTTACCTCCTCTAATGAAGGCACTTAGACTTTGCAGTCCGTTATGTATTATGAAACTTTACGGTCAACAGTGCGGGCCATGTACAAACGTATAATCAATATCCATAATGGAAAAGCCTTCACCGACATTGTTATGAACTGACCATTGTAAGCAGGACCTTAACAATTGTGACCAGGAGCTGTACACAATGTTAGCAGCAGATGTGGACTCGTTATCCAGAACGTTATCAATAGTATTAAAATAAACAAATATCGCAAAAATACTTATGCAATAGTAATGTGTGCTCAAGATATGTAACATGTTTGATTTCTTTTATTATTTTTTGGTAAATATAGTGTCAACTACAAATTGGTAGCAGCAGCGGGAGGTGGGATTGTCATTCTTGTGAGAAATCCCAACTTGGACATCCCTGAAACATCCCTAAATGACGCCACAGTAGCTAAAATTCTCTGGATGATACTGAATGCCTACAACAAGGCGGAAAAAAAATATAAAGAAAACAGAAAACGTGGAAAATGTGTGAAGAGAGAATAAGGGATTGAATCTCAATTCACGGCTTTTTTTTGGTCGTTTCCCATTAACGGCTACGGGGTATTGAATCCCAGGTTGATTCGTCGCTGGAGACGCTCACTTGTTTCAGCCGCTGATATCAACTCGAACCCACTTGGTCAACCGTTTTCAGCCCTAGATTATTCTCTGTCCATACAGCAGTTAGCCTTAATCATGTTTCCTCCATTACCTTTTACGTTGTAAAGCAGGCATCGCTCCGTATAATAATCGGTGAAGTTAAAATCAAAATACGTTAGAGAAATATCATGTTGATCTAAACAATTTTGGTCACCATCTCTCCATTCTTGGCTGTTCCTGGAACTTAAGCTCATAAAGGCATCCACAGTAATTCATCTTCTTAACAGTAGTCGCTCTTCACAGTGATGAGCCGTATGAATAGGGGAACTTCTCATGAAACTCACATGATAATAGGGTCGTGACCGCTCGTTGTGGTGTAGATAAAGAAATGTACAACATGAAGTCCCGAAGACAATTCTTCGGCCCCTGGAAACCTTCTTAATGATGGGGTCGCATTTTCATTCCATCGTTTTTTGACCTCAAGTTCGCGTTTCCCCTTAAGATATCTACACGAAGCATGATCTCAGAGGGTTCTTTGTTCTGTGTTTACGTGCGTGGTGAGATTCTCCATCGAAGGAAAGACATTTACGCGTAATGTAACGTTATGAGGACATCCACAAGTTACCCTTCAGTGCATCCTGACACTGCCCCTTGGAACTTCAAAGATAATACATCTTTCCGTTGCGTCACTCAGTGCGGAGAAGCCCAACAGTTAAGAACAGACCATTTCCATGAGACGTTGCCTTTCTCGTTCCTGTGCTATAAGTCCTTTAAGAAGTATACTAACATGATCAGATAGGGCAAGGATTTGGTTATTTAAACACGAAACAAAAACCAAACTTGTGAAACCTGGACATTGTTTAACATGTGCATGGCGACGGACCCTGCGTGAGCAGAGTTTATAATAGGACGTGGGGAAGCGAGCAGGAGCCGGTGTGACCTCTTCATAAAGCGGAAGCTGGAGAGTTAGTCGCCGGTCATTGTGATGTAGTGGACAATTGAATCGTCCAACGCTTTCAGATTGGCCGTCCAAATAGCCGCTGTCTCCTGGACCGTCTTTGTTTAAAAACAATAATTTGACCAGTCCATTTCCTCCTCTAATGTTCTGGCTGACACAATGGTAATTCTTGTCTGGGATTTATAACAGGACCGAGGAGTTGTGGGCGGCTAAACTAAGAGGTTGTGGCTGGTTAGATATAAAGGTTGTGGGAAGCCAGACAAGAGGATTATGGGTCGCTAGTTTTGGGAGTTGTGGGTGATGAAGCTGAGGAACTGTGGGCGACAAGATCGGGAAAATGTAGAGGGCCAGATCGAGGAGCTGTGGCTATGTGAAAGTCAAGGAGCTTCAGCGGTTGGACCTGACTTGCGGGTACCTGAATGTTGGGGATTATGAGGAGTAGGATTGAGGGACTGTAGATAGATTTATCTAATGATCACTGACGAATGGACATTGAGCTCTGTAAGCTGTAAGGTGAGGAGAGGACAGGGTTATGGCAGGGAAGATAAAGAACTCGTCAAAGAAAAAAGCTAAGAGTAATGTGAGAAAACACTTCGAAGTTAGTGCTGAAGGAGGTGTTGGCCATTACTTCTGACGATTGTGGGATTTCATGTGTAAGAGTTGCGAACCGATAAGTTTGAGGCAGTGGATGGATGATCTATTGAGTCGTGGAGATTTAGATACAAGAGTGAAAGGTAATTAGAAATAAGAGTTTGAGAGGATTCAATCCATGGGAAGGTCTAAGGTTGTAGACAACTTGTTACATGGACTAAAGAAAGCTGAATTTTACGGTTGTGGTTTCCATCCCCAGGGTTATAGATGGCTAGGCCCGGGAGCAGTTGGTGGGTTGTGTTCGGCTCTTTCCACTGATTATGGGTGGAATAGGAACGTAAAGATGGCACCCACAGAACCGCGTTTTGTGAGTGGCTAAATGCAAGAATTATGATCGGGTGGATCCTAGTTTTGTGGAATCATAAATCTAAAGATTTTTTCCAGCTACATCAAGGGTTGTAACCGGTTTGGTAAAAGCGTTGCGACTGGCTGGATGGAAACACTGGTACTAGTTTGACCCATTGGTTGTTGGTTGGTAGGTCTATGTGTTGTAGACAGCTAGACCCAAATGTTGTTAACTCCTGTATCAAAAGGTTGTGGATGTCTAAATGCAGGGACTGTAGGAAGCGATATACATGTGTTGGTTGTAGCTAATCCATAGGGTTGTGGATCTGTAGATCTAAATGTTGCAAGCGACTCGGTCAAAGCGCTTTGGGCAGTTATATCTATGGGTTGTAGACAGCAAGATTCCTGTATTACGAGCGATTTTATGCAAATGTCGGCGTTATGGAGGGATTCATTCAAGAACCTTAACCTTAATATTTTGATTATCAACAACAAAAGAGAAATATCTTGTCCACCGTCCCCAGCTTATGTTCCACGCCGTTTCATACGTGTTAATTGCATATGCAAATGCTAACCTCCTTCACCTCCCCCCTCCCTCCCTCCCTACCAAAAAATATCCAAAATCAGTAATTCTGACAATATTCTGATTGACCTCTGATTTGAGGGCATATTCTCCCCTCCTCTTGCCCTCTGGCAAAATGGTATCAAAGCAAAGATTTTCTGGATAACGTTTCGAGCGTACAAAGAGTCCGTTTTAGATTCCTTGTAACTGAGAAAGCAAGAAAGGCATAGAGCTGAAGGAGCCATTCAGTTTGGGGACTTAGGGATAACAATAAGTGAACTGACTGATTGGGTGAAACTGAGCTCGGAAAGTCTTACTTCTGTGAAGGTTGGGTTGAGAGAGAGAGAGAGAGAGAGAGAGAGAGAGAGAGAGAGAGAGAGTGTTACGAAGATTTTTTCACATTCTCCTGGGAACACGGTTCATCGACACCGGTACATGAGACGCCCTTTGTCGCTGTATCTCCGTTCAATAAACTTTTCTTTCTTGTGTGCTTCATTTACAAGCCGTTACGACAGTCGTCAACACTTTGTATGACGCAAAGATCACCAGCGTTATGACAAAAGCCTCAACAAGTAGGTTAAGACATTCGCGTCATAAACAACTCCGACAACCTACTTTTTTTGACAACCTCTGCGCCATTTCTACCAATCTTTTTTAAAGGGATATTCGCGTTTAGCCACGACTTGGGTATCTTCGCTTCCTCTCACTTAAAGACAGTCAGTATTCCGCTCGCTCTGCGCCAAAAATAAAAGCGATCGCAATATCTTGACATTGTTGGAAAAAAAATTTGGAAAGTGCAGTTTTCACTGCTTCCTCTGTTAACTCTAACTCCCTAATCACTTTTCTGATTAACTTTCAGATCAAAATTCTTTCAGTAATTGCTTCGATGTGACTTTCATAGATTTTCTGAATCAGTATTAGAAATGCAGACGAAGGCAAGAGGTCTTTTTTTTCTTATTTCTTTTACATTACCATTCATTTTGATTTAAGATAAATTTCCAATCCAAAGAAAGGGGAAATATCGGGAGTGGAATGTCTGACTATAACTTTGTTTATAACTTACAGCATAATTTCTGACAGTGGAACAAAACTCACTATCACCGGTTGTGTAGGGGGTTATGAATGTAATTGGTTAGTTGATAGTGGGTTACACGTCTGTTGTTGGGAAGGGGCGACTTGTCAGTTGTTAAGAATGTGTTAAGAATGTGGTTGTGGAAAGGATTCATGCGCACCATTCTTTATTTCTACTTGGTTTACAGAGACGATACCTGCCTAGCTCACTGCTGCCCCATGCATGCAGGCAGTTCAAAGATGCTCAACTCTTGAATGGCTGTCAAGTGGTGATTTGAAGCTCATTGTGTTAAGTAGAGATTATACATAGAAGTATGGTATATAGGTGAAAAGGGAATGGTTAGCCAATCATCAGCTACAAATGATGGTCCTTGTGTAAGACTGAGTTGTTAAAAGACTTCGTTATAACATGAGTCATCTCAGTAAACCTCTGACTTTTCTGTGATATTTTCCTTCATAATCAGAGTCTCCAATTCTTCCGTAGAGGGATTTTTTTTTTTCGTCATCATTTTCTCTATTTTTCCTGTCATGTCGAGACCCTATCGTTGCGCTATTCTTTGACTAAGAGCTGGCTAACCAGAGACTGAAGAAGGGTGGCGGTTGTCCCTATAAGGAGCTGGGTTACAACCGCGTCTGGACGGACGGCGTATCTATAACTGAGCACGCCAGTAGAGGGTTGTTTGTGGGTCTTTGTGGAGGCTCTCTCTATCCCTACTATGGCCTGGCATCATGCATTAGTCTCCACGATGACAGAACATTTCCACAAAATTTTCGTATATGTTGTCATTACTTTTGTAACTGAGCCTCTCCAGCCTCCAGTGCGGGTCATGGAGGGAGAGTCTGAGGGAGGGAGGGAGGGAGGGAGGGAGGGAATGTGGCATTCCCAGCAGAGTTGGGGTCAGAAGGGGAGGGAGAAAGGTCCGGCTGTCTTGCAAGGTGGACACCGTGTTGAAGCGGGTTTATGGCCGCCATCGCTCAACAACGCACACCAACATTTTTTTTTTCCTCTTTTATCTCGCGCTTTTCCGCCATCCCGAAAGGTCCTGAAGGTTTGGCCCGACTTGCTTTTATAGGACTTCCGGACATATATTTTGTCCTTTTTTGACCAAGTGTGAAATTCATTTTTGCAGCTTCGTCTTTCCTCTGGTCGAGAAAATTCCTCTGATACATTTAACCGGTTTTTCTTTTCCGTTGATTTTTTTTTTCTTTCTTTCTTTCTTTTCGACGGGAGCTGAACCGTCGACTGAGTCGTTAATCCCCTT
>JAYMFT010102760.1:0-13719 GCA_038088735.1 Panulirus argus
TCTCTCTCTCTCTCTCTCTCTCTCTCTCTCTCTCTCTCTCTCTCTCTCTCTCTCTCTCTCTCTCTCTCTCTGTTTGTCTGTCTGTCTGCTTGTCTGTCTGTCTGTCTGTCTGGCGGTCTGTCTGTCTGTTTGTCTGTCTGTTTTTTTTTGGGGGGGATATTCAGATTCCCAAAATCAATTCTAAACAAAGCTGTCGATAGTGAGATTACGAACTGGGGACAAAAATATTTCAGATCCAAAATTGAAAAACTGCGAGAAGCAATTTTAACAATCTTGTGTTACTTTGTATCAGTTTTAGTTATATTTGATATATTTTTGTAATTATCTTTTTGTTAAGTATATTTAGATGGTATGCAAAGCATGGGTGTTCTGAATCCATTCACATGGAGTATTGGAAATCATCCAAGTGATAGAGAATCAGTCCCAGCTCGTAACGATGCTTTAAAGAGGCAGTGTTTTAAGCATTAGTGACAACATAGGCGCCGTGTGATGTTGGGTGCATAAATTAGAATTCTTTCTCACGAAGACTAGTTAACATTCCAGGGGAGGTGGTGGTGGCAGGGGAGTTCCCCCCCCCCTCCCCACTGGTCGTGGTGGTGCCTGGGGGTCGATCTCCCACCCCCCTCCACCGACCTGCTGGGGAATGTTGATGGCATCTCGGGGTGTTCCGGACACACACTCCCCCGTGCTGGGGTCACGTGTGACCTGCTTATTTTCTCGTGACGGAGGCGTGAGTCAGAGACAGAGGGTCTTACAGAGATCAGGATGAAGAGGTGAATGAAAGAAGTCAAGGAATAGAGAAAGAGAAATATAAGAAAAGACATAATTTTTGAGGAAAATCAGAGCTTTTTAAGAAATATGAACAAAAATAAGAATAGAAGGAATTTTTTGGGGAAAATGAGAGCTTTTTAAGGAACATACACAAAAATAGGAACAGACGGAGTTTTTTTGGGGGGAAAAATCAGAGCTTTTTATGAAAGGTGTGGGTCACTGTCGTTAGGAAAGTGATTTAATCTCGCTGCAGAAGAGCTAAAACTTTATTGAGGAGAGCGAGGACACGGAGGGCACAAAAGAGGTCCAGGAACCGCGCCTCTACAGAGCTTGGGGAAGCTATGAAAATGTATGAGTGTGATGTGGGGAGAAAGGCGGTCTCTTGAGTTCCTCGTCGCCTGGTGTCGCTCGCTTCTTTCTGTAGACGGTGAGAACTGTAGGGGACGAGAGGTGTGAGACCTGCTGCTTAAAGGCGACATCACGAGACCCACACTCGTCGTGTTTCGAATCTACGGAGACGGACGTATAAGAGAGGAACCTGCTTGTTTCTCTCAGTGCTTTCATCGAAATCCCAGGACCCTTTAGTGACATCCAGTGAGCTTTTCCATACAAAATAAAAACTACTGTGGAAATATATTTTGTTGAGACGTTTCTCAGACGTGTGTGTGTGTAGCGGTTGGATGATTCCTCGTCAGCGTTCATCATCGAGCTCCCTTCGTGCGACCCGCGCCTGGACTGCGAAGTGGAGAGTTACGTGACGTGAGGGACGCCTCACTCGTCACTCGTCACTCCTCCTCCTCCTCCTCCCTCGGTGTGACGACGACGAATGGTGGTTGGTGAGGAGGAGGAGGACCGAGACTCACGACTCATTAGCCAGGTCCCCCTCTCTCACGCACCTGCACCTCTGCCACACGGGAAAAGGACAGATAACAAGGAGACGTGATCGTCCGTAACGAGGTTATCTGTTAGATTTATTTAAGCGAGGTGGTGCTAGAAACAGGGTAGGCAAACAGAGGTGCACCTCCAAACTCACCTTTCCCTCCGTCTCAACTGCCAGCAGGGAGACGATAGGGGCGGGGGGAAATACCATACAGTATAGGGGAAAGATACTGCCATTGTAATTTTATAGGAAAGTGTAGACTGAAGAAAGTTCTCCGTCAGTTTGATGAAATCTGCTCTGCGGCTGGAGTCTGAAAAAAAAAGAAAAGGCAATTAGTAGTGACCTGGATTTTTATCTATTAGTGATAAGATATACTGAGAAGTATTTGTCCGACCTCGACTTAAAGTATTTGTAGTCTTTGTTTTTTTTTTTTTTGTCTTTAGGAGATAAAGAATAATGGTAAGGGACGGGGCAGGAAGATGATGGGGTGTATTTCAATGCTCAGCTACTCTGTAAGCGAAAGATAGCTTTTGTCCACATTGCTATTACATTTCCATTCTAAATCCTTCTGAATCTCCAAGCAGTATTCCTTTGTGAGTTGGTTATGTTCCCCCAATTTTGTGTCTTCGACAAATTTTGAGATTCTACTGGTGATTCCTGTCCGTAAGTCATTGATTTAGATGATGAAAAGTATGGGTCTTAGGACTGAGCCCTGTGGGACTCCACTAAACCCTTTTTGTAGGCTGTAGGCGGCGGGGAACCTCGTACCGGGGAGGTAATACCGCCTGGCTCTTGGGAGGCTTAGTGACGACCGTGCAGAGAGCCATCATTGCTGTGGATGGCACGTTTGCCTCCATGGCCCAGTTTACCGTCTTTTCTTCCTACCACGCATACGCGTGGGTTGCTGGAACTCATACACTCTCGCCATCTCGCAACATAACACTTGAGAACATGAAAAAAACTCGCTTGACTCTATCTTCTAAGTTTTCGGGTTTTCTATCGAACTAAACGTACATGAAATGTTACATATAAGAGTCTGTTCAACACCGAATAGGAGCATCACCAATGAGGCCCCCATAACACATAAATATCATCAGACTACAGGGTTTCACCTCACTTCAGCGGGCACTGCTCCTAGGACTGACTCTGTCACTATCTACTTCTACAGTATTCTCGGTCTGAAATCCAAAGTTACGTTCTGTTGAACACCGTCTGTCTATACTCCACTATGATCTTCTGTTCTCTTTAAAAATCTGTTCAAGGCAGCCTCTTCATTTCAGTATCAGATCACCAACTTATATCTTTATCATCGTTATCACTCGAATGGCGATATCTGTGCATTTTGCCGTTTGAAAAATGCCTATTATTCGCCTCATGGATCTTTATTCTTGCCACGTACATGCCGTCAAAATATCCCTCTAAGGCTTTACCTCAATGTTGTGTTTACCATCCCCCTGCTTCCTCCAACTATGAACGTATCTTCGACCAGCTGTCTTCTTGAAATCCTCTACATAGTACATTTCAACGTTCGCTGTAAAATCTAAATACATCAGTAATCAACTCTGAACATTACTGTCGATGATTAAGCTGATGAATTAGCCTCACGTTACTCCAGACCCGATTCGAGAAACCGCGGGAAGTAATCCAAATAATCTAGTGTTGTTTTCGTAAATTACGTTTCGATATGATGACTGATTAATATTTGCGATCATTTGTTTTCAGCGTATTTAGATGGTAAGGCAAACGCAGTTCTACTGATTCCATTTGTGCGTAGGGTAAGGACAGGTAACAGGAGATCTGATGTTCAATGACGAGATTATCTGCTGGAGGATAGTAATAGTATCTTATGATCATAGTCGTAGGGATAGGAAGAGGATAGTAAACCGGGAGGCACCTACCCCGACCCGTCGCTCCCTCTGGTACAAAAGCTGGCGGGAAAATACGTGAGAGGAAGCACCACGTCCCATGGAGAGACTAATACTACAGCGGGATACTCCGGGGAGGAATTCGATATCTGCTTTTAAAGGGACTGCATCTTTCTGAGTAGTGTTAAGGCCAGACAGACCACCTCGCTCGGACATTGGGGTCTGTGTGGTCTGTGTATTTCTATTACCCCTGGTCCGTCTTTTGACCCCATCTTCAGGCTGGAGAACTCGTTGGCTTATTTGTGAGTTTGTCGACATATTGGTGAACTCACTGGATTCATGGCATCTTGTGTTTCCCCAAATGTAAAAGTTATACACAATAATCACTGTCTTGTGTCCTCCAGGTGTAAACGTTTTACACAACGCTGAAGATCTTACACGACCAAGTTGTAAACGTTTCGTAAAACAAAGAGCTTCTTGTCTTTAACCACCTGCAAATGTTTTTTTACATAACACCAACAGTTTGTGATAATACCCAGCTGCAGGCGTTTTACGCACTACCGAACACCTTGTATCATCCAGGTGTCATTACTCGCTTGTGTAAACACGAGGGCTGTAAAACTACCATTGATCAGTTGAGTAGTGGGGTAGCGCCGTCATCACACACACACACACACACACAAGTATCTGATTTTTCTGAATTCTTCAAAGACTCCGATCACGAAGTTAAGTCTTTATCGAGATCAGACCTCAATTGAAATGCAATAAGTGGTAAGGAGATCAAAAGGTAAGGAAAGGAGAGGAAAGATAATCTAAGGTGTTTTAGAGGAGGAAAACCCGCTTTATGAAAAGGGTCAGAGGAGTGGTGTGGAGGAGTTGGTGTACAGGTGTTAGGAAAGACATGTGAGGGTAGAGAGTTCCTAAGGTCTTGTGTAGTAGGAATGACACATCACACGGACTCACTACCCTTTGAGCTGTAGCCGTCCGCATGATAATCATGTGACGCAGTGGACTCCCGAGTATTACGTGGTCTAGGTAATGGCGGGTGCACACAAACAGTCAGTTCTCGGTAGCAGAAAACACGAATAATCATATGTATAAGGAAGGGGGAAGGAGAGACCAACACTGCAGCGGACGGAGGTCAAGTGAGTCAAGTCTTGAGGTCAGACTGGAAGAATTTATGAGTCATATTATTTTAGACTCGACTCCGCCAGTCAATTAGGACCTCCCCAGATGTGTGAGGGCTGCACGACATTACGAAGACGAGTCAGCCAGTTCCGTCGTATATTCTTAGCAACTTTTCAGAACAGAGGAGTCTTTGACGTCTGACCACTACCCAAGACACACCCAGCTAACTGTGTAATACTAGGGTTCTCATGGTAGAGTAAATGATACAATGATGCCAGACAGAGTATGTTTATTGTGTTAAGAGTTAGCATAATAAAACCATCAAAGGATAGGGGGGCGGGGCGTTTCAGGGAAGGGTGTTTGGCTTTAGAGGTGTTAGATTTATTTTGCGTCTTCTGCTTTGTGAAATCTTGGACAAATCTAACGTTGCAAAGGCACTTGTAACGTGACGTAGACTGAGCAAGAAGAGATGGATCGGATTTCTTAAAAAAAAAGGCGTGGAGTCACCTGCTTATGAGAATATGTGATCATCTGTGAGGAGGTAAATCGAAAAGTAAAAAAGGAGAAGAGTGTAGGGGAGAAGACAAGGCCCTGAGGGACACCGTTGTTGATTCACAGATGTTGACCTGTTAACAGTTATAGAGACATTTCGATCAAACAGGAGGCTGGAGTATGAGAGACTAATTAAAGAACAAAGAGGAAGGCTAAAAGAAGGGAGCTTGAAGATCAGGCAACGATGCCAGAGAGGATGACCAGACTTAAGTAGGAGGGAACATGATATCACCAGTGGATCTCACCTTGTGAATGCTATACTGATGACCAAAGAGCAGTCTGAGACTCAAGATGCCCATGGAAACGGCAGATGGGGAAAGAATCGAAGACTCTTAGAAATAGGAGAAGTCAGAGCAACAGGATGATGTTTGAAAGGGTTAGAACCATTTTCCTTCCATGAGACAGGATTCACCAATTCACGTTTCCAAGACGAAGAAGAAAAAGAAGTTTGTGTTCTAAAGCAGGAGAGACACTGAGGAACAGGCTCTTCCACAAGTTCATAAGCATGTTCCTTCAAAGCACGAGGATGAATGCCATCTGGTCCATACGTCTTGCTTGTGTACAGAGAGAGAGAGGAGTGATGCTGCGTTATACGAAACAAAAGATTTTATGGAAAACGACATAGGATTAGTAAAAGATGCTTCGGGAGATGAGATAAAGTTCATGTTACCCAAGGTGGAGTTATAGGAGAAGAGAGAACGGAAGAGAGTTGTTTTGTCATTGGGAGAGACAGCTATGGCATCGACGGTACGGGAAAGTATTAAGAAAGATTGTATGACGACTCAACACAGCGTTCCTCCACATCCTTCAATTCTGCTCCTTCTTCTCTCACTCGATCTGCATCTCGTCTCGACGGAACTTCCTCGGTAAACTCAAGACTTCGACAGGATATCTCATCTGGGTAGATGAAATCTGGTTGAGTTTAATGCCTTCGAGACCCAGTTTCCGCCCATCTTTCTCGAAAACTCCTCAAAACTTTTCTCTCTCCTTTGGCCGATCAGTAATCTCACCTTTTGACTCAATGGTATTACTGTAACATCCACACTATCTTGGAAACGTAACATTACGGGAATCGGTTAATCTTCCGCTAAGAAACTGGAAGTCCCGTTTAGATGTGGAAATTTTTTCTTCCGAACAGTTGATCAGCTCATACGAAGGAATGAATCATTCTTGTAATGAGTACTGCTCTCACATCTGGGGTAGTTCTAGCTCTGCATCCTTACCTGACAGAGTTGAGTCGAAAGCGGTCCGACCTATCATCTCTTCTAGACTAACGTCAGAACTTGACCCTCTTGCCCAACGCCGCAATGTTGGTTCACTTTCCTTCTTCTATAGGTATTACTTTGGTTTTTGCACCTAAAAGCTGGCTGCTTGTGTGCCCCCACCACTAGCTAGACCACGCAATACTCGGCAAGCTGCTGCATCTCGTGATTACTGTGTGGCCATCGGCAGCTCAAGGGAGTGCCGTTTTGATAACTGCTTCTTTCCCCACACGTTGAAGCTTTAGAACTCTCTACCTTCTCATGTCTTTCCCAGAAACTAAGACCTGGCACGTTTTAAAAGCCTGGTTTTCACTTCCTCCAAAGATGGTGAATACTTTTCCTTGTCTCTTCTTTTTCCCTTTCATAAACCTCTTTATATATATCAAATGAGGCCCGGCCTTGATGTGGACTTTTGTCCATGACTGGAGCCTTCAACGCTAAAAAGGATAAATCAATAAATAAAAGAACGATACTTGTCAAAGACGCTTGTGGCTAGATACCAGAAAGCGCCATCATTTAATGAAGCGGAGAGGTTGTCACACTTCCTTCACATAAAAGGCCGCTTGACTTCGCGGATGACATATTTGCAACGATTTCGTTGGACGTGGAAGCTAAATGTGAGTCGGAGGAAGGAGAGTTTTCCCCATGCCCAATATGCCAGGTCCCCTTGCCCGAGTGGTCTCAGGAGAAGAATTGATTGAATCATGTATTGGGAGAAGAGACAGCCAGCCATAGTCCCTGAAACAATAACTTGTGCTGTACGTTCAGCGGAGTTATTTACATCACCAGAGAATGAGGCAGTAATTTCCCAAGGAAAGTCAAAAAAGAAGATTTCGTATCTGTCTTTTCAAGTTGGTGAAATGCCAATAATGACGATTGGACGGCTAGCTGGATGAGGTGTGGTAAACAAAATAATGAAGATATAAGAATTTCCTGATTTTCCTCCTCATGCTTAATTGTCAGCACGCTTCAGCGAGGCAGCATCAGGAACGAAAGAACAAGTGGCTCACTTCCTCACAGCCACTCTCTTGCTGTCATGCATAATGTAAGGAAATCAGAGGCAGCCATCCACAGGCAAACCTCACAGACTATTTCATAATTTTCTTGACTGCTTCATATGCCTTTTCTCAGGCCATCCACACCACGTCACCCCCTGTATACCACATCGATCCAGTTAACTCTATCATATGCTCACCTATCACCCTCCTAAATGTTCAGGCCCTGGTACCCTAAAGCCTTATTTTCACTCAGATCCAGAACATCTAGGCTCTTCTTAACAACCATAGCGTTTTATCTCTCTTTTTTATTCATTCAGACATCCAACCCTGAACTAAAGAGAAGAAATCCTCGCTTGGTTCCTTCCTCTCTTCTTGTTTTTGGAAAATGATCATATAAGGAGGAAAGGGTTTCCAAACCCCCACTCCCGCCTCTATTATTCGGCTTTTGCAATACGCAAGGGAACTGAAGCGTCTATTTTTCTTGACTCTGCAATACTTAATGGAAAAAGGAGATTCGTAATTTAGGATAAAGAATAGTGTGTGATACGCGCTAAGTGTTCAGTAGGAGATGGAGAGATAGATTGTGCTTGTGAAATGAGGTCCACCAACCACCGTGATGAAGCAATAAAGAGAAAGACAGCAAACCAGGGTCAGGGAGGGGAAAGCGACGGCCACTACAGTGCTGGCTCACTACACCGCCGTCCCTGACACTTCCGACACTGAGGCATGTACCTCCCTCCCTGCCCACCGCCTACCTTACAATATATTTCTTAAAAGGAAGTGAAATTTCGCAGAACAGTGCGAAGCGAGGGTACAACAACAGAATACCATACCATATTAGAAGAACCTGGCAGGAGTAACGGGAATGTCTCTGTGTCTTAGTGAGGAAATCTCCGTCGCAACAGGATAAAACCCCGTCGTAAAAGGAAAAAAATAGCTCTCGAGTCGCAACGGGGAAAGCTCACAGGAAAGCAAAACAAAAAAATAAAACCATGGCATCATCTGAATTAAAAAAAAAACAATAGAAATGATCTTTTCCTAACAATAGATCTCTGTAACTAAACAGAAGAAAAATCCTGCAAAAATATAAAGATTAGAAATAATCTTTTCCTAACAATAAATCTCTGTAATTAAACTGAAACAAAATCTTGCTAAATGATTAAGAAAACGCAGCAAAAAGAAAACGTGGCCGTTACAACATGCCAGTCTCGTGACGGGACTGCGAGAAGAAGGTGGCGTGCGTGCGTGCGTTACAGCGAACCCCCGCTATGTGAACCTGACTCATCGGGTTCAAGATGTAATAAAAGCGTCAATTATTGTGCAGGAGAAGCTCTCTTATTATCTCTCCCTCGTGTCCCATGCGGGTATGACGATGTCTTCCTCACCTGGACCCTGTGTCTCAGACTTTGCTTGCTTGCTTGCTTGGTCGCGGTCGGCAATTGGATTAGATTATGGGGATTTGCTAGCGATTACCGGTGCTGCGTGTTGCCAAGGTTAGGATTAATCTGGGTCGTTCATGTGATGTTCAGGTCGTTTGTGTAGGGTTATTGACGTGTTGTATAAGTCGTTTGTGTGGGGTTGTACATGTATATAGGTCGTTTGCGTGGGTTCTTTTATGTATATTGTATAGGTCGTTTGTGTAGGGTTGTTCATGTATTGTATAGGTCGTTTGTGTAGGGTTGTTTATGCATTGTATAGGTTGTGTGTATAGGGTTGCTGGTGTATTGTTAGGTCGTTTGTGTGGGGTTGTTGATGTGTTGTATAGGTCGTTTACATAGATTTATTGATGTCGTTGTTTGCGCCATTTTTTATTGTTCTGTTGATGAATTGTTTGTTTTTTACACAGGATTGTTGGCATAGTTTAGAGGTCATTTATAATTTGTATGGGTTTCCTCGAGCGAGTGTGGTAAGGGTAATGTAATGGTGTTGGTTTATGTCTGGTGGAGAAGGAGTGGCTATAATGGCTTGATGAGGGACAACCCGGCTTGTATACAGTACTTTTATTCTCCAACACCCACACACACACACACACACTTCACATTTCTCTCTCTTTAGGCGTTTTTGTTCTAAGCCATTCTGTCAACACCTTTCACGACAGATGCTTTCCAGATATCTTATTCCTCTTGATCACTCGTGTCTTTCTATTTGGCGAGTTTTTGTTATATACCAGGGAATATTTATGGCTAAATTTACTGTATGTGTTCCAGTCAGTGAAATTTTGAGTCTTGATTCGTTTTCTCCTGTTAGTTCCTTCACCTCGTTGCTGTTGTGTATAGATTATCATACATCTTTCGCTTCTTCTGTCTAGGCTGTATAGTTAAAGTTCTTCCCTCCTTTCATCACGGTACGTATGTTCCATTCCCCCAACCTTGCTTGTGAAGCGTTGCTATTTATTACTTCTGTCTTGTTCCGTTCATGACCAGACAGCAAAGCAATATTTACTGTTGTCTCTTACGTATTCAGTGAAGTTTTATATTTTCCTCTTCCTTAACTATCTTGTTATCATACAAGTGTCTAGATCTCGTTATCATGCCACATCTTATCTTACTCACTGACCCTTTTTTTTTCTGCAGTGTGGCATTCAAACTGCATTTTTCTTCCTCATAGATGATAATTCCCAGGTGTTTATCACTTTCGTCACTCTCAGTTCATCATCCCGTTGGACCCTCGTAAAGTGAAAGGGAGGGTGATAGAAGAATGGGAGTAAAGGGATGGGAGAGGCTTTGGTCAATTGAGGAGAAAATGAATTGATGGTGGAAGGAATAGAAGTGTCAAACACGTGGTGATGAAGGTACAACTTTCTGTGGAAGTGAGGTAACAAGAAAAGTATAAAAATTTCTTTGATCTATTTACATTTTGTGATGGATATTAACTAGATAATGTTTAAGTCAAGTTCGGTGTTTGTATAATGGCATTTAAAGTCGTACAGCCTCTTGAACTTCTGTGTGTTGTCCACATTATACCACATCCTCTTTCAGTTGAACTCATTCATCCAACACTCGTATCATAAAAGTACTTCATTGCATCATTTCTAACAGAGTTTCTCGATTACTTTCATGCTATGTCCTCTTGTTCTCCTGTCCTTACAACTTTTAAAGATCTTTTCACCTTCCGCATCATCAGACTGGCTCAAAAACTTAGTCACCCATCACTCTTCTTTCTTGAATGGTAGGCAAATTTAAGGCTTTCATTGTAAGGCAGCTTTCTTAATAACTGTACAATCTTTATTGCTCTCCTGTGGAACCTTCTCAATTTGCTCTTTGTGCTTCTTCAGGTGTGGTGATTAAACATGAGAAGCATATTCTAGTCTTGGCCATATCTAGGAAACGAAGAGCTTGCTAGACATTCCCTAATCCACATACTTGAAGACTATTCTAGTATTTGCCAACAGGCAGTTTGTCTCCTTATCTGTCCTCTTAATGTGGGAGTCTCACACACGGAATCCGGCAGCTTTATCCTGGCAGATGATAATCATACTGAGACCTTCACTCTCTCTCTCTCTCTCTCTCTCTCTCTCTCTCTCTCTCTCTCTCTCTTTCTGTCTCCTCATCATTACTTTTACGTTAGTCCGGGTTAAATTCCACCAACCACGTACGTTGTACGTTGCTGTAATCCTCCTGACTTTTCACTTCCCTCATGACCTTTGCATCATCTGTAAACACATTCAATTAGGAGTCCAATACATTTTGGCAAGTCATTCACAATGAAGAGGATCGGTCCCAGAGTAGAACACTGCGGCACTCCGCTGGAGACCTCAACCCACTTGGAAAAGGCTCCTCAGACATTTGTCCCCTTTTCCCTTCTACTAAGGTGATCCTCTATCCATCGGAGAAGTCTCCACCATATTCATGCCAGGTGATCCGGTTCTGTAACCACCTTCCAATGTGGGACATTGTCAAATGCTTTCTGGCAGGCCAGATACAAATAATTCACCCAGCCTTTCCTTTTGTTTGTGATAGAGCTCACTCACTCGTAGAAACTTAAGAGGTTCGTTGCATATGATCTCCTTTCCTTAAAGCTGTGTTGCTTCTGACTTAGGTAATTTATTCGCTGTAGTTCAACACCTTTCCCTGGTTTCCTTTCTTATAGGTAGGTATTTCCTGCCCCTTGGCCTTCCACCAGCGACACCTTGAACGGCAATTCAAAATGCCTGCCCAGTGTATCCGTACACATCTTCAGCACATTGGGTGAAATTTCACCAGGATCACGAGCCTTGTTATGGGTCAAGACTTTTCAGCATTTTGTTGATGTCTTTTCTAGACATAAGAATGTTTTCTAAGACCTCCTCCCCATCCCATCTTGCTAGTGGTGGGGGTTAAAGTGTCTTCCTCTATTAAAACACTTTTCTATTCTGGTTATTCAGTTCCTCACATATGCTTACATCATGCTCTATGCAATTCTTCCATCTGAATCTCTCAGTCTGATGAGCTGCCCTTTAACTAACAATGTACTCTGGGTGATTTATAAAAATGTTTTGGATTTCCTCCTGCCTTGTCCATGATTTTTTTTGATCTTCAAAGCTTCCGTGTTTCTCCTCTTTTATCCTGGTACACTCGTTCCTTATCTCTCATACCTTTCATGTCCTAGATGGCTGGAGCGTGTTGCCTGTATCTTCGTCACTGCACATCTCGAAGGTCCCTTGCGTTTTGACATTGAATAAACCATTCTTCGCTTCCCCTTAACACACTCTCTCTCTCTCTGTAAGGATGGAGGTACCCATGTTCCTACTCCTTCGTTGTTAATGTGGCATATCCTGTCGCCACAGTACTCATGCTCCTGGCTAGTAAACTCCATATCCCTATGAATGTTACCGTAGAAATGATTGAGAACAGATGTAAGCTACTGAGGACTTTGTCTTGTTCCTGGCGCTGCCTCGCTAACGCTGGAAACGGCGAACAAGTAAAATAGAGAAAGAGAGAGAGAGAGAGAGAGAGAGAGAGAGAGAGAGAGAGAGAGAGAGAGTTGCAGGGGCACAAACACGTGCAGGCGCCTGTAGATGTCTGGGGCCAGACACATAATATATTCCTGGTATAATATCCGAAGAGCATTTTGCATGATGGCTCATCATCGTATGAAAAAAAAAGAATTATATTACACCCAGGACAGTCACAGAGCAGCAGCGTGTTAGCAGTAACCCAGCATTACCGGATTATACACCAGATGCAGCACATATTAGCAAATGCATCTCCCTTGAGCAGGCGACGGCTTGGTGTGTGTATATGTGTGTGTGTCAGTCAGTCTAGCGGTGGTGCGCGCGCATTCCGATGCTTCACCCTCCAAATGAAGGCACTCTGTAATTATATGAAAATAATTGATAATCCTGCCCTGAATGTATTGATTCCCATTATTGATTTATGAGATTTTATTTTATACGTATTGTTAATAGTTTTCTGGTGGTTTGTGTATTACCACACCCCTGTGGTTACTATTTGCGAGTTGCGGGGAGAGTTTTACATTCGTTGTCCCGTCTCTTATCCTGGTATATATGTATCATATCTGTCATGTCTTTATTCATGTGTGTGTGTGTGTGTGTGTTTCATTTACGTTTGTGTGGTTCTACCTTTGTTTTTTGTGATGAGATTTTGTACATATTGCTATTGCATCCCATTCCATTTAATTTGTTATGTTACTTCGAACGTGAAGAAATATTTGCATATTATGCTGCCGAGAGTATTTCGTATCTTAAAAAGTTTTCAGTCAGATCTCTGAGTCTGCACTTCTCAAGCATGAAAGAATAATTCTGGATCTCTAATTCTGCCTTCATCCATATTATAAAAAAAAAAAAAAAGTGGTCCTGTTTGTCCCCTGCCTGTAGACATACCGAGGAAGTTGCCAAACGCACAACTAGCTCCTAATACACATTTGCCAATAATTCATCCGTTACCTTGGTAGGATAGGCATTTCTAGCTGCTAAGGTAATATCTTCTTGGAAAATATCTACTTTTTTGAGTAGGAATGTTGTACCTGCAGTATGGGAAGTATGAAGAGAGAGAGGGGCGGAGGTGAATAGTTATTCTACTGAGCAAGGCTGTTCCATCGTTCAAGGTGTAGGGGGCAGGGAGAAAGGAAGTGTTGGTAATAAGAGAGGGTGTGGTAGCCACGGGGAGAGGTAGTGGTGGTGGTGAGGGAGGACGTAGGAAAGGTTTGTTGCTGTCGGATACCTTCTCAGTGTAAGTCGACCTTAATAGTCAATATATATATATATATATATATATATATATATATATATATATATATATATATATATTTTATACACACAAATA
>JAYMFT010102771.1:0-10000 GCA_038088735.1 Panulirus argus
ATATATATATATATATATATATATATATATATATATATATATATATATATATATATATATATATATTATTTATTATAATTGATCGATGTTTCCCGCGTGTCGTAGAGGGCGGCTAACGGGGGCGGGAGCGGGGGGCTGGAGACCCTCCACTTCCTATATTTCAATTTCTATATGAAGACACAGATGAAGGAGCCAAGTGGGGAATGCTGATCCTCCTCGAAGGCTCAGACTGGGGTGTTCTGAATGTGTATGGATGTAACCAAGATGAGAAGAGAGGAGAGATAGGTAGTGTGTTTGAGGAAAGAAACCTGGATGTTCTAGCTTTGAGTGAGACGAAGCTCAAGGGTAAAAGAGAATAATGGTTTAGAAATGTTGTGAGAGTAAGTTCAGGGGTAGGTGAGAGGACAAGAACCAAGGAAGGAGTAGCACTACTCATGAAGCAGGAGGTGTAGGAGTGTGTGATAGAGTGTAAGAAAGTAGATTCTAGATTGATGTGGGTAAAACTGAAAGTGGATGGTAAGAGATGGGTGACTATTGGTGCTTATGCACCTGACCATGAGAAAAAAGATTATGGGGTCAGTTGAGTGAGTGTGTCAGCAGTTTTGGTGCACGAGACCGGGTATTTGTGATAGGTGATTTAAAGACGAAGATGAGTAATGTGGCAGTTGCATGTATAATTGGTGCGCATGGGGTATACAGTTTTATGATGGAAATAGCTAAGAGCTTGTGGAATTGTGTGCTAAATAAAGATTGGTGTTTGGGAATACCTGATTTAAAAGGAGAGTTGTACACAAGTATACGTATGTGAGTGGGAGAGATGGTCAACGGGCATTATTAGATTACGTATTAATTGAGAGGCGTGTAAAAGAGAGACTTTTGAATGTAAATGTGCTGAGAGGGACGATGGTGGGATGTCTGATCACTATCTTGTGGAGGCGAGGATGAAGATTTGTAAAGGTTTTCGAAAAAGATGAGACAATGTAGGGGAGCAGAGAGTGATGTGAGTAAGCGAGCTTGGAAAGGAGACTTGTGTGAAGAAATACCAGGAGAGACTGAGTGTAGAATGGCAAAATGTTAGAACAATGTTACAGCAAATGAAATGATGGGAGTGGGAGAGGAATATGTTCTGTTTAGGGAAGCACTGACAGCATGTGCAAGAGATGCATGTGGCATGCTAAAGGTGGAAGGTGGGCAGATTAGAAAAGGTAGTGAGTGGTGGGGTGGTGAATTAAAGTTGCTAGTGAAAGAGAAAAGAGAGGCGTTTGGGCAGTACTTACAAGGAAAGAAGTGCAAATGACTGGGAGATTTATAAGAGAAAGAGGCAGGAGGTCAAGAGGAAAGTGCAGGAATTGAAAAAGGAGGGCAAATGAGAGTTAGAGTCAAACAGGATCATTAAAGTTTAGGAAAAAAAATAGGGTGTTTTGGAAGGAGGTAGATAATATGGGAAAGACAAGAGAACAAATGGGGAAATGGTGAAGGGGGCAAATGGAGATAACAGGTAGTGATGGGGTGAAGAGGAGATGGGTTGAGTATTTTGAAAGAACTGTTGAATGTGTTTGATGATAGAGCAGCAGATGTAGGATGTTTTGGTCGGGATGGTGTGCGAAGTGAGAAAGTCATGGAGAGTGGTTTGGTGAAGAGAGAAGAGATGATGAAAGCCCTGCAGAAGATGAAATGCAGCAAAGCGGTGGGAGTGGATAGTACTGCCGTTGAATTTATTAAGAAAGGGGGAGACTATGTCGTTGATTGGTTGGTAAGATCATGGTGAAGTGCCTCAGGATTGGCGGAACGCATACATAACGCCATTGTATAAAAGCAAAGGGGATAAATCTGAGTGTTCAAACTACAGAGGTGTAAGTTTGTTAAGTATGCATGGTAAATTGTATGGGAGGGTATTGATTGAGAGGGCGAGGGCAAGTACAGAGCATCAGACTGGGAAGGAGCAGTGTGGGTTCAGAAATGGTAGAGGATGTATGGATCGGGTGTTTACTTTGAAGAATGTGTGTGAGAAATAACTAGAAAAACGGATGGATTTATCTGAGCAATTTGTGGATCTGGGAAAGGCTTATGATAAGGTTGATAGAGTTGCTTTGTGGAAGGTCATAAGAATATAAGGTGTGGGATGTAAGCTGCTGGAAGCAATAAGAAGTTATTACCATAGATATAAGGCGTGTATACAAGCAGGAAGAGAGGGGAGTGGTTGGTTCCCAGTGATGGTTGGTCTCCGGCAAGGGTGTGTGATGTCACCATGGACGTTAAATTTATTTACGGTTGGGGTGGTGAGGATGGTAAATGCAAGAGTCGTGAGGAGAGGGGCGAGTATGCAGCTGTCGGGGAAGAGAGGGCCTGGGAAGTGAGACAGCCGATGATACAGCACTGGTGGCTAATACGAGTGAGAAATTGCAGAAGTTGATGACTGAGTTTGGAAGAGTGTGAGAGAGAAGAGAGTTGGCAGTACATGTGAATAAGAGCAAGGTTATTAGGTTCAGTTGGGTTGAGGGACAAGTTAATTGAGAGGTAAGTTTGAATGGAGCAAAATTGGAGGAAGTGAAGAGGTTTAGATATCTGGGAGTGGACTTGGCAGCGAATGGAACAATGGAAATGTAAGTGATTCATGTCAAAGGTCTCAGTTGCAGATTTACCGAGTTTCACGCAGAATTTGATGTTTGCTCTCTGCTCTAGTTTGCTGTCCATGATGAAATCGCAAATGTAGGACACCACAAAATGTTCACAGAATGACTCCACTTGGCAGATTAACTGATGACGGTTACGCCTAACCGTCACAGCATGCACATAGTCGTACTGCCATCTGTTTGCGTGCTATGGAACTAGTTTCGGAAATTTTTGATACCACTACGTATACATATAAATATATATATATTGCTAGATAACCCTTACTCGCTCTTTTATAACAAACCAAATCCATTTTCATTTTCAACACACACACACACACACACACACACACACACACACTCCTCCCTGACCAACCACGGCATACTAGGGAGGGGGGGAACCCGCCCCCCTTCCCCCGACGTCCGTCCGACCACCTGTAACTTCCGCGTCCGCAATGAATATCCTTCTTTCCCTCCTCCTCCTCCTCTCTCCTCTCTCCTCCTCCTCCTCCTCTCTCAAGAATTACATGTATTATTCAAGTGCAATCAGGTGAGTTGGTTTCGCGGAACTTACTTAACTTACATGGGAGGAGTGGAAGAAAAGAGAGAGAGAGAGAGAGAGAGAGAGAGAGAGAGAGAGAGAGACTCACCTCCTCCCCCTCTCCCTCCTCCTCCTCCTCCTCCTTGAGACAGCGAAAAAAAAAAAAAAACCCGCCGACCGATATTGAAATTTCATTAGCCGGACTTCTCTTGCCATCGGGCCGACCGGCCGTATAATTGAGCCCGCGTCTTGATCGTCGGCCATAAAAGAAAATTAATTACAGTGTATGAATAGCATTGCCGGAAGCCCTGCTAATGTCGCGGTGTTTGGAATTCCGTATTTCTTCTCCTTCTTTTTTTTTTTCTCTGACCCTCCCAACTGAAGATTTTATAATCACTGTTACGAGTGGAGAGTTATGGAAGTCGAAACTCAAGGATTTTTCCATTTTTTTTTTTTTGGGGGGGCTCGCCTTTATATAAACGGTCAAGTACTGTGGGTAGGTTGGTGTCGTTTTTAATTCCCTTTGATGCTGCTTGCTTATGAATTCCTAGAAAACATGGATTTCATAGTGATGAATTCTTACACACTCACAAACACACATCCATAAATTCAGTGAAACGGACAGGGAGAAAGCTAAAAGAAAAAAGACATACAGAAATGCAGTGAAAGCACTGAGAGAGAGAGAAAGTTATAATAAAAAGAATGCAATGAGAGAAACAGAATGAAAGCTATAAACAGGTAAAGAATAGCAGTGAAATCAATAATGAAACTCGGGAGAAAGTTTAATCAGAAAAAGGCATGCAGTGAAATCACCGAGAGAGACGGGGAATAAAAAAAGGAATCATTGTTAGAAAAAAGAATTGAGAACTAGAATCATTCTTTCACTGCGAGGACTCTTGACTGCATATATATATCTCATTAGGAAAGCAAGAGAACTTCAGTGAAAACTTCAGTGAACTGCGAACATATTTCTTTGCTGCCTGCTTCGAAAAGTTGCGGTCTGTGATGAGAGCACCTGGGTTGCACAGACGCTTGACTAAAATCTGTGTGACAGACACAGATCATGTGTCAGCGGACGTATGTAAATTTTGCCAGCCGGGTTTGTAAGAAGAGAAAGAAGACATGTATTAGGCAAACGCGAGGCGAATCAGACAATGTGTTTAAAAAGTTATGGTTAAACTCAAACATACGTTCAGTTCTGTCATGGTTAAAGAAAAGCGGTCCTGCACCACTCGAACCCTGTGGAACGCTGTACTGTGTATGCGCTGTTGTCTTTGTGGATCCACAGACTGGGGCAGGCTTAAACTTAGCAAGCCGCTCACACACACAAACACACACACACACACACACACACACACACACACACACACACACACACACAGAAACACACCCACACACAAACATAGACACACAAACATACACACACACACACACACACACACACACACACACACACCCACACCCGGTGTTAAATTTGCATGTATGTACAGTCGCGGTAAAAAGTCCTTGGGCAAGTCGGAAATCCCGGGTGACCAGAGAAAATGTCTGAGGATAAGTCTGGAGTTCCTTGGACACGGTAGAAAGAAAAGAGTCCTGAGACGTGACTGTATGTCCTAGGACACTGAAGACAAATGTCCTGGGACAAAAGCTAAAGTCCCAGCATTTACTTCGTCGAAAACAGAGAGAGTTTTGTGTCTACTTTCCGAGACTTGGGTTTCATTACAGACTTAACCCAAGACTGCCGTCCGCAACTGGGCCCACCCATATGAGTCTATAGGACCTCAGACTTTAAAAAAACCCTCTAAGTTTGGTAAAAGGTAAACTCAAGAAGTTATGATCTAAAAGAACCAGACCAGACCAACCTCAAGGCCAAACCTTAACTTTACGACGTGATGCATTATTGAACTACCGCGCTCGAGCAAACGGAGAAAATGAATGGGTGGGGGAAGTGACCAAACATGACCCACTCTTGTCTCATTTCACCACAACGGGTGATGACGGGAATTTGCTATACCACTGCCCTGCACCCTCGCGAGCGAGAGTCAGCAGGAAAATAACAGACTCCAAAAACAATAGTAAAAAAAAAAAGTTGAGAAGTTGTGTCCGTGGAATATTTGAATGTAATTTGGAAATAATGACAAAAAAAGTTGATCTGGCCAATTAATGGTTCGGTTGTTTTGCTTGAACGATGGGAAGAGTTATTCTGCTCAAATAATCCCTACGTTGATCTGGTTAGATAATGGCAAATTGGTGCTGGTAAAAAAAAAGAAAATGACTGCATGATGTACAGATTTAGAGAAGTCTTACATTCAGACAGAACGTTTAGAAGAGAAAGGCGGCTGGACTATCTGAATGTCGAAGTCCTATTCAGTTAAATATGGAATGATGGAAGTCTTCAGAAATTCAGAGATCAGAAACGGGTATCAAGATAGCTACTGCAGAAAGTTATACAGCCATCTGAAGCTACTCTCCCTAGACATGTACAAGTTACACTTTCTCCTCTGCGTTCTAGACACTACCATTCTCGTGCAGCGATGGAAGTCACGAGAAATAGAGATGTCAAATACTAGAGTAAAGATAACTATTGCAAAAAAGTTACACAGCTTAATCCATTCCCGAAACTACGCTCCCCTAGACATGTAAGAGCTACACTTTCTCTTCTGCTTTCTGGACACTACCGGCCTCACGCAACCCTTAAAACCTACAGCCAGTGGCGTTGATGTGAAACACTGACTTACGTACTTACGAGGTGCTTCTTGAGTTTTCGCTCTGTGCACTAATTTGTCTCGTCAAATGAGTACCATCACTTTCGTTCACACCATCCGCAACGTGTTCCCGCCGCGTCCGATCCCCTGTCATTGCTCTGCCACCTCCGTGTGATATATCAAGAAATAAAAGACTTAAAACGTGAGAAATGAAACGTAAAATCAACTTCACCTTAAAACAATTTATGATTTTTTTTTCGCGGTGTTGCACGTAACCTTTCGCATTAATAAACTCTCTATGTGGCCCCATCTCATTCTTTGCACACTGGAGGAAAGCTCCGACGCGCGCTCCCCACTGCAGAAACGCATTGGGTAATCAGTGGGGAGGATGACGTTAGGTCTATATTAAACTTAATTGAGGTAAATCAGTAAATATCTTACCCATGGGAGGCCGCGGTGCAAGGTGGCGACGTGGATACAAAACCCGGCTGTATCTCTCGTCTGGGGGCTCTGTAACAGTAACACATGCTCGACAAATGTCTGTAGTGTCGGGTTTCACACACCTAATGCTGGGATACAGTTATCTAATTCTGGGATACAGTTATCTAATGCTGGGATACAGATGTCTAATGCTGGGATACAGTTATCTAATTCTGGGATACAGCTATCTAATGCTGGGATACAGATATCTAATGCTGAGATACATTATAAACATTAGTAAATCATGAGACAAGTTAAACATTGTACACATTAATGAATCATGAGGCAAATTAAACATTATAAACATTAGTGAATCATGAGACAAAATAATCATTATAAACATAAGTGAATCATGAGACAAGTTAAACATTATAAACACTAGTGAATCATCAGACAAATTAAACATCTTAAACATTCCTGAATCATGAGACAAACTGAACATTATAAACATCAGTGAATCAGTGAATCATGAGACAAGTTAAACACTGTAAACTTCATTAGTGATGGATGAAACGATTCGAATACGCACCACTTCACTTTGCAATTCACTCTTCTTTTTAATCTGCACTCATTCCAACTTGGGCATTATACATACATTTATTCTATCGGCTTTCACGTCTACCCATAGCTATTTTTCAGGCTTCCGTCTCTCCCGGGGAACCCAGGAAAGCCGGCTGGTTGGTGCCACCTCGCTGTATATAAAACCACAAAACCAAACTGGTATTAATGGCTTTTTTGCGAGACGAATGGAAACAAAGGCTACCGTGAGGGGAGGGGAGGGGGGGGGGGGAAACGTATGGCTCTCTCTTCCTCTGTAAATGCCGCCCAATCTTGGCTTTCAAAATGGTAGGGAGAGAGAGAGAGAGAGAGAGAGAGAGAGAGAGAGAGAGTACATGGCTCATGTCTAAGTCTACCTGTTTGAACCTCCTGTTCATAGCAAACAGACCAAATGTAAACCGCTGCCAAGAACAGGTGGTTCCCACAAACTGCAGTATTATGTACCTGGCTGCCGTAAGACTGTGAGTTCAGAGATGGATCTCATCAGACGTTATGAGATACGTGCAAACATTTCATCCATAAGAAATCATCCTTGGTTATTACAGATAGATAGTTCGTTATATATAGATATATATATATATATTGATACGTAAATCCAATCCGTTATATAGATATATATATATTGATACGTAAATCCAATCCGTTATATAGATATATATATATATTGATACGTAAATCCAATCACAGTTGTTTAACTGTTGTACACTTCATTTAACATGTAAATCGCCCAGTGATTCACTGTGTTGCCTAACCCATGGTAACCCTTTTCTCGCTGTGTAACCTGAAATGCATTGTAGCCTTTGAGGCTCACCAGTCTCTAGCCACTTTGTGCATTCTGTGTATCCTCTTTTCGCACTATCTATCTCCCACAGGATAGGTAGAAGTGCACGGTACATTCGCCTCTTTTGCGGCAAAAAATAATCAGAGTCGTAGTAACCCCCATGAAGTAGCTACTTTAGTACCCCCATGATATAGCTAGTGCTATAATTCCTAATATGGATACTGTAGTACCCCATGATGTAGTTACTTTGACACCCCATGATCTGGCTACTTCAGTACCCCACTGAAGTGGTTACTGTCGCAACCCATGAAGTAGCTACTCTCGCGCCTCATGAAGTAGCTACTGTCGTGCCCCCATACAGTAACTACTGTCGTGCCCCATGAAGTAGCTACTGCCGTGCCCCCATACAGTAACTACCAATCGAGCGGTAAATCTTCATGAGATTTTCCGTGTGTTTGGTGGAGACAAATGGCGTTCCGTCGCTTCCAGGTCATCTGACTGTGTAACGATATTTGTCTTGTCTCATTTTTCCACCCCGAGCGACTGGTGTATTGAGCCCAAGTGACTAATTTATCCCGAATTTCTCTCAGTCCGCTAATGAACAATAGTAAACAGCAAAACCTTGTCTCAAAACAGTTTATATATATAACATTTATCGTGGGAAGATAACAGGAAATCGATAGATCACAGTATCACTAAAGCAGGGATACCAGTGTGAGGCCAGACCAATGGGCATTTCTCATAATCCTTCGTGCGTGGTTTCATATTGTTTCATATACGAGAAGTGGTACGATAATTTTTTTGCCTCGTGTACATAGTAAGAGTGAATGCAGTTTCCGAATTATCCGTAATACATGAAGAAGGTGTTAAAAGATGTTTCGGCTGGTGGATGTGGTAGTTTGACGTTTAAGGACTGAACTACCATGGCTGTTCATAGGCATAAAGCCCAAACAACCAGGTAGTCAGCCTAGTCAAAAACAATTTAGACCCAGTCTTGATAGCAACTCTATCTTTTCGTTGCTTTGTAAGACTGACTTCTTGTAGGGCGCCAGTTTCCCATCTTCTATAAGTGGTTGGGATTTCATCTAAGCATTCATTAACGAAGATGCGGATGTACACACACACCCATTCCCTCAGAAAACGTAAACATAAATCAGCTGAGAAATCAGCTGAGGCCAAAATAATCCCGTTTTCAGATGATTCAAAGACTTCGTTTCCGTTTTCTTCGTCATTCGAAAATATAAAAAAAGCATCGTATATAAAATAAATCCTGGATTGAACCTTGAGAGCGAAAAAAAAAAAATAAAATGACATAACTTTTCGACCACACAAGGGGACCGAATGGATAAATCGTGTTTACTTCTGAATTTATGATGTTTCATGATACTCTCTTTCAAAACCTCTCTTTATGAAATCTCTGTGTCACAGAGGGGTTTTAATACAGACAGACTCTTGGCTCCCGACAAATGCTAGTGACATCAATATTCTGACCACTGGTGTTTAAATATTCAACCCCCCTTCCCCCCCCCCAACTTACGTACGAAAATTATGTCCAAAAATCTACGCAAGTTTTGGGGTCAAAAGGGAAGTGATGACGATTCTTAATGATCCATTATTGAGAGAGTCGATTTATCATTAACAGCTAAAGGTCAGATTATGAATACCATATGTAATACTAATGAATACCAGCCATAACTACATCCTGGCGCTACCTCGCTGACGCGGGAAACAGCGATCAAGTATAATAATGATAAGATAAATGAGATCATAGTAACAATTTGCTGTGGGAGGGTGACATCTGAAAAAAATGAGAAGTATATTTGAAAATCTAATTTTCTTCTCTGCATTATTGGTGCTACCGGACTCCGCCTGCTTGTGGTTGCGCCCCGGGCGAAAAGTCACCTTTGGCTCTAGATGTAAATAAAAAAAAAAAAAAATGTGACCCCAGACATTAATTTAAAATTCTATGTAATTGTTACCGTACGTTTTCTATCGGTCGTGGGACACTTTGGGTATGTATCAAGGCTCTAAACAGTTAACTTCTTTCCCCTTTTTGAGGGGAGGGTTCGTGAGCACAGTGGCCGATCAACAGGATCTCGTCCGATGTCGCATTCCCTTATGCATTGGAGACATTTAAGACTCTGGGGGGTCAGAGATTAATGTTTGGTAAATATTCATTAGATATGCATAAGACCGCAGCCCCGTTCTCTGTCGCATGCATGCCAGCCAGCCGACTGGTCAAATATGCATGCATACCCTCGGAAATCCTGCGGGGTTTATACTCGAACACCGAAATGCAATAGACTGTGTGGTGATACACACA
>JAYMFT010102782.1:0-13718 GCA_038088735.1 Panulirus argus
AGAGTCGTGGGAGGGGCCGGTACTACTACTGCTAGAGCCCTCCCTCTCATTGGCAGTAGAGTCAGGCTGAAACCCGGCGATTCTTAGCACCCCATGACACCGGGGACTAGGGGCCATGGCCATTCATAGAATATATTCATCTAATTTACAGCACATCTGTACCAGAATAATCATCCATTTTGAACAGAAACAACTAAAAAATTGATTGATCTAACTCCTCTGTTATACCAGTTATATTCTTTCTTAGCATTTGTTTAAACAGAAAGGAATATGATACTGTATTTTCAAAAATAATTACATTTGCAAGAAACTGTTTTCTAAATTTACAGTTATGTATACTAAAAGACTGCAAATATAAAGATACTTCTTTTGGAGCTCTTCTGTGAAAAATGTGTAAGTGAAGGGGTTAATATCTACAGTGATAAGATATAAGAAATACAATGCTGTAATAAAACACATCACTAGTTGAACCATTAGATTTTTAATTCAGTCAGTATACTACTACTGTAGCTAGGTGGAGTATATAGACTGGCATATGGCAAATGCAGGACTGAGACCTTAGTTGTCGGTGATCCTGAGGCAGTAAGGAGTACAGTACAGTATCTGCATATGGCAAGTATGGGATAATTTCCCACTCTATTACAGTAAAGTGGATTATTTATTTTCTCTTGAGATGGTGTTTCAGTGCACTAGATTAATAAATAGACAAATATATGTCTCGATTGGTGTCACTTTCATTGTAGAGTTTTAATATTTTCTCCCAGTTCTCTCTGAGTCACAGAAGGTGGATGTACCAGCACCACAATGAGCACATATTTTTTTACTGAAGCTCTTTTATCAAGCTTCTGTATAATTGCTACTTTCTTGAGGACAGCAAGTGTAACATGCTTACATTTGGCAGGACTGAACCGTAAGTGTAAGATGAACATGAATGTACATGTATGTACATACAAAAACATGTCACTATATTAGCCATATACCCATGGTTACAGTGGCTGACCACGGCTGAACTTGATCACAATAATAGTCTGTTTTTTCTTAATTTCGTAATTTTGATAATTGTTTTATAAAACTGTGAGGGAGTGAAGGTTCTGGGAGCCCTGAAGAAAGCATGGAAAGAGAGAACATTATCTGGGAGAACGAAAATGGGTATATTTGATGCTATAGTAGTCCCAACAATATTATATGTGTGCGAGGCATGGGCTACAGATAAAGCTGTGTGGAGGAGAGTGGATGTGTTGGAAATGAAATATTTGAGGAAAATATATGGGGTAAGGTGGTTTGATCAAGTAAGTAATGAAAGGTAAGACAAGGGTGTGGCAGTAAAAGGGCATGGGTGTGAGAGCAGAAGAGAGGTAACCACCTTGGGATGGTGCAATCAGTGAACTGGGGCCTCTAAATGGGTGGGAGCAGAGTATTGGTGACATGTACCTGGTGACAGTTGTTGATTTGCTGAAAGTGATCCTGATAATTGAGCAAGAGGCTTCAGTGATAGGAGGATCAACAAAAAAGGATGAGCACATACAGACTTCCTCTCCAATTTTTTGGGATAGAAAAGATCCTGACTCAGTGCTCTCCCTGGAATATTTTGTTGCTTATGGGATACTGCCTCAGAGAGAAAGTTTTCAATCTTCAAAAATTGAAATTTTTAATGCATGTAGAAATTCAGAGACATATAAAATAAGGCAATAACCAGGTCTATAGCATTTTTGAATTTTCATATTGATCATGTACAGACAAAGGAGTGCATGTGTCACTTTTAGTACACTGGATGTAAGTTGATGGGTGTATGAGTGAACTGAGGGGCTGTATGCTTAAGCTTTACTTAATGGATCATGATAATCTCAAAGTAAAACCAGCTTTCAGTTGGAAGATAGGTAAATGATAGATAGAAAGTTATATAGATTGATAGGTAGATTACATATCCACCTGTATAGTAAAGTAGCTAAGCTATATTCAAAAAGTCTAAAACTTTTGTATGGAGATAATGGAAAATGATTTTATTCCATTAAATTTCAAGGTGTCTTTTTTCAGAGAATGTTAGGTCAGACACCTTTGTCTTAGTATTTACCATTACATGTAAGGCATCATTTATGTGACTGGTTGGAAAAGTAGCACATAGTCTTAAGAGGATTTCCCTTTTCCCAAAGACTAAGATGCTGGTCTTGTCATTGATTGAGCACATCTTCCTTCTTTATGATAAGTGGTAAGAGTGAGGCTCAGGTAGAATGCAGTGGTAAGCACATACTGTGCCTGGCTGATAGTAGTTTTGAAATTTATCCAGATCTTTAGCACCTCCAGTTATTTTTGTTTGAGTGTCATTCATCATGAACCTGCAAAGATGGCCTAAGTCATCAGTCTTGACTAAGTGTTGTAGAATTTGCAGAGGCCTCTTGAGGCTCATGATGGATGTTTCACTTGAATATTGGAATTCAAAAGGAAATGATTATTAAAGTTATGTTGAGTTTTGGGTTTGCATTGGCATGTGAGCAGGAATATACGGAATGTTTAAAAGAGTTTGCATCACAGAAGTGACTAGATATGTTGTAAGTGTTAGGGAGATACAGGCCAAGGTAGGAATATCAGATTTCAAGGGTGTACATTTGAGTGACGTATAAGGGTGAACATACATTACTTGCACCGAGATATCCCTTGGTCTCTGCATTAGCAACCCTTCTTGGAGTGGAAGAAGTGAAATATTATAGATTGATAAATACTGATTATAATCATAATAATGCTGATATTTTATAGATTTCAGTTTGCTGCATCTCAGTGGCAGCTTCTTGTATCAAGTGCAGAAGACCTGTTATCAGAAATTCTTCAAAGCACCCAGGTATCACTTGCTGAAAAGACCCGCATAGAGTCTTGGCTGTGCATGAAAGCAGAGGCTGAAGAATGCATTGGGGCAGATCTTGGACCATTACGCTTTAACAGTGCAGCTAACAGAGTCTTAGAGGTCATAGGTCAGTACAGTGTCTATCCTGTAAACAGTCAGTTATATTTCTAGATTCATGAAACTGAACTATGTAGTATTTAGGGAATATCTTAGAAAAATGCTGCCTGGTTATTATGAATCTAGTGAGTGCAGTGGCAGCATCATAACCAATGAGGTTAGGAGGTGCTACTACAGCAGTAGAGAGCTCAACAACTGAGAAAAACTAAATTTCAGTGACTAGAGAGGATACTCTAGTTTTTAAAGTATTCAAGTCTCACCCTTCCTCATGGTAACTATTTAATACACCCTTCGGGTGGAACTGAAGGGGGAAGCTTTGCCCAACTCCATCAGGACAGTAGTTTTTAAAACAGACAAAAACTTAATGTGCATTGAAATTTTAGTTCTTTGGATAATATGAGAACTCCACCGCCTTTGGGAAACATTGCACTGGAGTAGTCCTCTGCCAGTGGCCTGTCAAGGGTGAGGCATTACAGATCTTTAGCAGGATGTATGTTGTGAAAATTGAAATGAATGCAAGTTGTGGGAGGGCATGGAGGGAGGAGTGGTATGGACAGAAATGAATGAAAATTATCAGGGAAGAGGGAAAGAAAGATGAGCAATTGTGCTATCACTAAGAGTATAAGAGGGTGTTACAAAGCATGGATGAAATGAATCAAGAATAGTTTGGATGAAAGGAAAGGTTGGAATTGTGAAGTATGTAGAGTATGTGTACATGAGCCTGTGAATATGAAGATTGTGAGGTAAGGGTGAAATGAAGCATTTCTAGAAAAATATGAATGACTATATAAATGGATTTGAGAAGGACAGAAAGGACTTTTGTAATGGGTGGTATGAATGCAAAGGTGGGATGTGATAAAATTGGTGAAATAGTTTGTAAGTGAAGAGTGCCTCGAGTCAGAGCCTCCAAGAGAGAGAGAGAGAGAGAGGAGAGAAGAGAGAGAGGTATATCGACCCTGGGTCTGGGAATTTTCTGGGATCTCTGAAAATGCAGAAAATCAACCGAGTGCTCCATTCCATCCCTCTCTCATCTTCCATACCCTTTTTTGCCTTACAGCTCATGGCATAAAGCTGTATTGGATAAAAACATGATGACTAATGGAGAAGGGAAGGGGCCCGGAAAGAGACTTTGTACCCCCTGATGAAATTCCTTTGAGGGGCCCTGCCTGGAGTAAATGAGAATGGAAGTTATCTTGAGGATGTCTGTACTGAGAGGGGTTCATTCCTAGCAAACACCTTTTTTTTAGCTCAGGATGATCCACAGATATACATGGATGAGAAATGATGGAAGTGAAGAACATAATGGTGTGATTGATTATGTGGTAGTGGATGAAATGTTGGAAAAGGTTGTGCTGGATGCTAGAATTGAGAGGATTCATTGAAAATTCTAGCTTAAGGTATGGCGTAAGGAAGAATAGAGAGGTTAAAGTTTTGGCAAGTGAGAAGAGGAATCAGAAAGAATGCAAGGAGGAGTATGAAAGAGGGGTGACAAAAAATTTACATGAAAGTACTGTCAATAAAGGGATCTGTCATATGTGAATGAAGTGTTAAAAATGCTTAGAGAAAGACTGTTAAAGGTGTAGAATTAGTAGTTGGATACAAGGTTGTGAGATATGGAAATAAAAGGGGAAGTGTATGATGGATGAGATTAGAAATGTTGTAGAAGAGAAAAAAAAGGTATATGGTAGATTGACTGAAAGGAATGTACCAGTGGAAGTTCAGCAAAGAAGGAGGGGAGAATATAAGTTTTGTATGCAGAATGTTAAGAAGCTGGCAGAGGAAAGCTAAGAAAGAGTTGATGAAGATTTTGGAAAGAGGTTGAGTGAAAGTTTAGGGCAAATAAGAAATTGTACTTGAAGGAGGTGAAAAAGGAAAGAGGGGGATGTGAGAGTGGAAATGTAAATGTGAGAAGTAAGGAAGGGAAGTTCCTGAATCAAAGTACTTGCTCCATTATATCCTAACCTTATTGTTGCCTGTTACCACTTCCCTATTTGCCCCATTCTCTGATGTTTCCATTTGTTCTCATGTTTTCCTCACACTATTAAGCTCCTTCCCAAAAATCTTATTTTCCCTGAAGTTTGCTGATACTAACCCCAGCTCTCACTTACCCTCTTTTTCAGTCCATGTACTTGCCACTTTCTCTTGAAGATCTCCCATTCATTTTCACTCCTTCCCTGAAAGCACTGCCCATACACCTCTCTTTTCTCTCTCACTTGCAACTTTACTTCGTCATCTTACCACTCACTACCCTTTCTTGCTTGCCCTTCTCTCATCTTCTGCATGCCACACACTTCTCTCACAAATGCAAGCACTTTCCTAAATGCCTCACATTCCTTATCCACTACCTTAACTTCATTTACTCTCACCTTTTGTCATTCTATGCTCAGTCTCTTCTGTTTTTTCTTTGTATTTCTCATTTCCAAGCTCACTTACTTTCACCACCCTCCTCTCACCCTTATCATTTCCTGTTTTCCAGAAACCTCTCCAAATCTTCACTCTTGTCTCCACTAGGTAATGATCATACATCCCACCAGCTGCCCCTTCCAGCACAGGCACATCCAAAAGTCTTTCTTTTGCATTCCTGTCAATTAGTATGTAATCCAGTAATGCTTGCTTATTATCTTTCCTACTTACCCACTTATCCTTATGTATTGCCCAATCACAAGTCCCTTTTCAGCTCAGAAATCTGTAAGCTGTTTACCATTTCCATTCACCATACTGAATACCCCATGCCCCTCAGTTATGCCCTCAACTGCCATATTATTCACTTTCGCATTTATATCACCCATCACTAATACCCTGTCTCCTGTATCAATACTGCTGATGCATTCACTCAGATGTTCCCAAAACACTCACCTCTCATCATCATTCTTTTTGTGGTTAAGGATATAAGCACACACTAACTATCACCCATCACTTGCAATCCATTTCCAGTTTTACCTATATTAGTCTGGAACTCACTTCCTTACACTCTTTCACACATTCCTACAACTCCTGCTTCAGCAGTAATGCTAAATATGAAGCCTGAGTCTCTGATGCATAAACGACACTGATGTTTGGGTATAGAGTTTTGATAGTTAGTTACATTAGATATAAAGGATATGGAAGATTTAGTTTTATCCCTGTTAGTTCATTCCTTAGTATCTGCATTTCTTATGTAGCCATTACTTATGGCTCAATTGCAAACAAGAATATCTTATAATATGCTCCCACTTTACTGCCTGAAAATCTCTCAACCAAGGCAAATGAGTAGTGCCCTCTTTTTCTTAAAACCAGTATGCTTTTACCAAAATTTGAATCACATATTGAAATATTTTTTACTTTAAAACTAAGTGGTTGTTTTAGTTTTTGTATGTATTTTAAGTAAAACATTTTAAAGAGAAGCATCTGTACACTTTAATTACTAGTGAATTATTTTGCAGAGGAACTTAGTGAACCGGAGGTGAACGGCTCTTCAACATCATTGTCAGCTGCTTCACACACAGACACTGAATCGTCATCAATGTCATCACTTGGAGAAGAGTTTTATGATCAGTTGGCGGTATTGAAGGGGAAATTTCGCACTCTTACTGAACAGATAGTAGATAATGTACAAGACAGGTAATTCTTCATCAGTTGGTATATATTACCCATCATTTGTATAAGACTGATTGGCAGTAATTGATCAGTGAGGAAAGAGTAGGGTTTTGAGTTGAACATAATATTTTCTAAAGATTTTCTTTCTCTGAAAGATTTATATTTTTGTAGACCTCTTCCAGAGTTTGCATTATTTCATTTCCTTAGATGGTTTGTCTTTTGAGCAATGAGAGATAACTCATGGATGTTTAGGGAGTTAGGACCCTCTAACATCCTTTCTAACCTGTTGGGTATTGCTAGTTTTTTCATGCCCATCACTAACCAGTATCATATGATATCAGCAACTCACTCATTTTAGGGCTGTCTTTGACCAGTCAGAGCCCACCACATTGACGACATTACCAGTTCCTCTCACTCCACCAATTCAATCACTCTAGGGGACTAATTTGCCCAGCACCCGGGAATAATTCCTCATCTGCTTCTTTTTTCTTTCCCACCCTTCTGTGGCTTTGTACATACTACATGCCTTGCATTCATTGTTGGTGTTGTAAGATTGTTGTCCACTACCTACGCCAAAATATGAAAAAATAATGAGAAAAGTGTATCATTTGCCACTCAATGACCACTTTCATACCTATTTTTTTTTCATTGTTTATTCATAGGTTTATCATAACTCTATTATATATTTTTCATCTCATTGAGTTGGATAAAATCTGGTTAAGATTAATGCCTCCAAGACCTGGTTTCTCTCCGTCTCTTTATCAAAAATTCCTCACAACTTTCCTCTCTCCTTTGGTGGTTCTGTAATACCATCTCTTGATTTGATGAACATACTTGGTGTGTATTACTGTAACATCCAGCCATTCTTGAAAACCTCACATTATGGAAATGGCTAATTCTACCACTGAGAAACTTGCAGTGCTGTTTAGATGTCAGAATTTCTTTTCTTCCAAACAGTTGCTCCATTTATACAAAGGATTAATCCATCCTTGTTTGGACTACTGCTCTCACATCTGGGATGGGTCTAGCTCTGCATCTTTAGTTGACAGAGTTGAGCTGAAAGCAGTCTGACTTATCAACTTTCTCAGGCTAACCTTGCTGAAATGTTGGTTCACTTTCCCCCTTCTATAAGTTTTAATTTTCTTTGTGTTCCTGAGAGCTGGCTGCTTGTATGCCCCCACCATTAGCAAGACCACGCAATACTCGGCATACTGCTTAGGCGCATGATTACTGTGTGGCTGTTGACAACTTACTGGTGGACCATTTTGTTAACTGTTTCATTCCCTAGACCTCATAGCTCTAGAACTCTCTTCTTTCTCATGTCTTTTCCAATAAATATAACCTGAGACATTTTAAAAGTCAGGTTTTTCACTTCCTTCAAAATTCATGAATACTTTTTCTCTTCTCTTCATTCTCCATACTGTTAACCTCCTTATTTTTAGATTTTCAAATAAGGCCCATCCAAGATGTGGACTTTTGTCTGCAACTAGAGCCTCCAACATAGAAAAAAATATATATTGTATCGAAATAATGTTGATTGAAACTAAGTTGATTGAGGACTAGCTATCTATTTATCCATATCTATCTTTCTGTCTCTCTCTCTTTCTCTGGCGCTACCTCACTGATGCGGGAAACGGCGATCAAGTATGATAAATAAATTATAATAAAGTAGGTAACTCTTGGTAGGCAGCCAACCACCAGGGGAGGTATATTACCAGTACTACCCGCCTGGGTATCGGGTGGGTTAGTGGTGGCTGTGTAGTGAGCCAGTACTTCATTGGATGTCAGTTTGCACTCCTCTGACCTAGGTCGCTGTCTTTTCTTTCTGCCTCACCCACACGTGGACTACTGGCATTCTGTCCACAAACATATGGTCTGTCCTTGTCTTACCACTTAACTTACACAATTCATTCTTCATAACTCTAAAAGAGGAAACAGAAGGAGTCAAGCAGGGAGTGATCATCCTCCTTGAAAGCTCAGTTTGGGGTGTCTGAATGTGTGTGTATGTAACCAAGATGAAAAGAAAGGAAAGATAGGTAGTTTGTTTTAGGAAAGAAACCTGGATGATCTAGCTCTGAGTGAAATGAAGCTTAAGGGTAAAGGGGAAGAATGGTTTGGAAATGTTTTGGGAGTAAAGTCAGGGGTTGGTGAGAGTACAAGAACTAAGGAAGAAGAAGCACTACCCCTGAAGCAGGAGTTGTAGGAGTGTGTGAGAGAGTGTAAGAAAGTAAATTCTAAATTGATGTGAGTAAAACTGAAAGTGGATGGCAAGAGATAGATGATTATTGGTGCTTATGCACCTGGTCATGAGGAGAAAGAGAGGCAAGTGTTTTGGGAGTAGCTGAGTGAATGTGTTAGCAGTTTTGGTGCATGAGACTGGATATTAGTGATGGGTGATTTGAATGCGAAGGTAAGTAATGTGGCAGTTGACGGTACAATTGGTGCACATGGGGTATTTTGTGTTGTGAATGGAAATGGTGAAGAGCTTTTAGAGTTGTGTATTTAAAAAAGACTGGTGATTGAGAATGCCTGGTTTAAAAAGAAAGATATGCACAAGTATACAAGTGTGAGTAGGAGAGATGATCAGCAGGCATTATTAGATTACGTATAAAATGACTGGCGTGTCAAAGAGAGACTTTTGGATGTAAATGTGCTGAGAGGGGCTGCTGGTGAGATGTCTGATCACTATTTTGTGGAAGTGAAGGTTAAGATTTGTAGAGGTTTTCAAAAAATAAGAGTGAAATGTCGGTGAGGAGAGAGTAGTGAGAGTAAGTGAGCTTTGAAAGGAGACTTGTATAAAAAAAATACATGAGAAATTGAGTGTGGAATGGCAAAAGGTGAGAGCAAATGAAGTGAGGAGAGTGGATGAGGAACAGGATGTATTTAAGGAAGCACTGAAGGCATGTGCAAGAGATGCATGTAGCATGAGAAAGGTGGGAGGCAGGTAGATTAGAAAGGGTAGTGAGTGGTGGGATAAAGAAGAAAAGTTGCTAGTACCCCACAGGCCTTTCCGTGGTTTACCCCGGATGTTTCACATGCCTTGGTTCAGTCCACTGACAGCACGTTGACCCCAGTATACCACATCGTTCCGATTCACTCTTCCGTGTACGTCTTTCACCCTGCTGTATGTTCAGGCCCCGATCGCTCAAAATCTTTTTCACTCCATCCTTCCATCTCCAATTTGGTCTCCTTCTCCTTTTCCCCTCCACCTCTGACACATATATCCTCTTCATCAATCTTTCCTTACTCATTCTCTCCATATGTCCAAACCATTTCAACACACCCTCTTCTGCTCTCTCAACCACAATCTTTATTACCACACATCTCTCTTACCCTTTCATTACTTACTCGATCAAACCACATCACACCTTATATTGTCCTTAAACACTTCATTTCCAACACATCCACCCTCCTCTATACAACCCTCTCTATAGCCCATGCCTCGTAACCATATAATATTGTTGGAACGACTATTCCTTCAAACATACCCATTGTTGCTCTCCTAGATAACGTTCTCTCTTTCCACACATTCTTCATCACTCCCCGAACCTTTGCCCCTTCCCCCACCCTATGACTCACTTCCACTTACATGGTTCCATTCGCTGCCAAGTCCACTCCCAGATGTCTAAAACACTTCACTTCCTCCAATTTTTCTTCATTCAAACTTATCCTAACTAACTAGTCCCTCAACCCTGCTGAACATAAAAACCATGCTCTTATTCACATTTACTCTCATCTTTCTCCTTTCACACACTTTTCCAAACTCAGGCATCAGCTTTATGCAGTTTTTCACTCGAATCAGCCACCAGTGCTGTATAATCGGCAAACAACAATTGGCTCACTTCCCAGGCCCCTCTCATCCCCAACAGACTGCATACTCGCCCCTCTCTCCAAAACTCTTGCATTAACCTCCCTAACGACCAAATCCATAAACAAATTAATCAACCATGGTAACATCACACACCCCTGCTATAGACTGATCTTCACTGGAAACCAATCACTCTCCTCTCTTCCTACTCGTACACATGCCTTATACCCTTGATAAAAACTTCCCACTGCTTCTAGCAGCTTACCTTCCACACCATATATTCTTAAGACCTTCCACAAAGTACCTCTGTCAACCCTATCATATGCCTTCTCCAGATCCATAAATGCCACATACAAGTCCATCTGTTTTTCTAAGAATTTCTCACATACATTTTCCAAAGTAAACAACTGATCCACACATTCTCTACCACTTCTGAGACCACACTGCTCCTCCCCAATCTGATGCTCTGTAAGTACCTTCACCCTCTCAACCAATACTTTCCCATACAACTTAACAGGTATTCTCAGCAATCATGTACCGTTGTAGTTTGAAGTCCCTTTTATCCCCTTGCCTTTATACATTGGCACTATACACTGCATTCTGCCAATGCTCAGGAACCTCACCACAATCCATGCATGCATTGAATATCCTTACCAACCAATCAGCAACACAGTCTTCCCCTTTCTTAATGAATTCAACTGCAATACCATCCACCTCATCCACCTTGCTGCACTTCATCTTCCTCAAAGCTTTCACCCCCCTTCTCTCTTCAATGAACCACTTTCCATGACTCTATTACTTCACATACCACCCTGACTAAAGCACCTTACATCTGCCACTCGGTCATCAAACATGTTTAACAATCTTTCAAAGTACTCACTCCATCTCCTCCTCACATCATTACTACCTGTCACCGCTTCTTGTTTTGCTCCCTTCATCGATGTTCCCATTTGTTCTCCTGTCTTTCGCACATTATTTACCTTCTTCCAGAACATCTCTTTATTCTTAAAGTCTAATGATATTCTCTCACCCGAACTCTCATTTGCCCCCTTTTTCAACCCCTGCACCTTCCTCTTGACCTCCTGCCGCTTCCTCTTATATATCTCCCAATCATGTGCACTCCTTCCCCGTAAGTACCACCCAAATGCTTCTCTTTTCTCTTTCACTAGCAACTTTACTTCTACAACCCACTTCTCACTACCCTTTCAAATCTGTCCACCTCCCAGCTTTTGCATGCCAAATGCATCTCTTGCACATGCCATCACATCTTCCCCAAATACCACCCATTCCTCACCCACTCCCCTCGCTTCATTTACTCTTACCTTTTTCCATTCTACACTCTATACCTCTTAGCATTTCTTCACACAAGTCTCCTTTCCAAGCTCATTTACACTCACTACTCTCTTCTCCCCAACATTGTTTCTTCTTTTTTGAAAAGCTCTACAAATGTTCACCCTTGCCTGCACAAGATAAAAGTAGTAGGTAGGAACATTTAGGTAGGAACATTAGGTACAAACATTAGGTAAAAGTAGTAGGAAGGAGCATTCGATAGAAGTAGTCATTCGGAACATTAGGTAGGAGCCTTTGCAATCACTGTGCTAAACTTGCCCTTTGCCGGTGGCCTTTTAAGGATGAGGCACTAAAGGCAAAGAAGCAGCACTGGAGTTCTTTAGTTATGAAGACTCTGTTGCTGTAGCCACTCCTTTGAGTATACTTGTGTATATCCTTCTTTTTAACCAGGTATTTCCAATCACCAGTCTTTTATCAGCACACAAATCCACAAGCTCCTCACCATTTCCATCATAACACTGAATACCCCATGCACCCCAGGTATACCCTCAGGTGTGACTTTACTTATCTTCACATTTAAATCACCCATCACTAAAACCCAGTCTCATACATCAAAACTGCCAACTCACTCACTCAGCTGCTCCCAAAGACTTGTCCCTCATGATCTTTCTTCTCATGGCCAGGTGCATAAGCACCAATAATCACCCATCTTTTGCCTTCCACTTTCAGTTTTACCCAGATCAATCTAGAATTTACTTCCTTAATTCTATCACACACTCCCACAACTCCTGCTTCAGGAGTGGTGTTACTCCTTCCTTAGCTCTTGTCATCTCACAAACCCCTGACTTTACTCCTAATACATTGCCAAACTATTCTTCCCCTTTACCCCTGAGCTTTGTTTCACTCAGAGGTAGAACATCCGAGTTTCTTTCATCAAACTTATTACCTATCTCTCCTTTCTTCTCACCTAAATTCCTACCTACTACCTATCATTTTGCCAGAAGGCAGGGCTAGCATATGGCACTCACTACAGGAAAATCTTCAGCTACAAAGAATGAGTTTTATGAGTTAAGTCTTGTCAGATGGTGAATGAGTTTTATGAGTTAAGTCTTGTCAGATGGTGAATGAGTTTTATGAGTTAAGTCTTGTCAGATGGTGTGTTGCTGTGGAAGTATATTTTCTGTGGGGAAAATGAAGCATTTTGTAGTGGATACCTGGACTGAAATGCAGAGCATGGGCATGGAAGAAGAATAGTTTCTTGTGTACTCATCACATTCTCTTAATTTTTGGATGAAAGTATCTGTGCAGACATCCTGTAGCGTTACCTTTATCTTTTGTGTTGTGAGATAAAGAGTTGTTAATACTTTTTTCTAGAAGTTTTACATGTTTGTGTCTTTACTTCATTTCAGCCATGATACCTCATCTCCAGTAAGAGAAAATTCCGAGAGAAGTAGGTCACAGTCAGCAAGAAGAGAGAATGTAACTGAGTCAAAGAATATTTGCCATAAGTCCTCTAGATTTTCTAGGAAAACTTCAAACACTTCCCTGTTATGTAAAGGGCTTCAGGTTGCACCAAGGAAAACAAGAGACAGTGTCAGCAGTTCACATGGTAGAAATGCTTCGGCTACAACATTTATAGCTTCTCCATTGCCTGAAGCATGTAGCTCAACTGTTATAACAGCAGAAAATTCATCTGTTCATAGTGAAGAAGATAGTGATACTAGCATGTTCCTCAGATCAAGTATATCTGATAAAGGTAAGGAAAAATTTTGTCGATTCATTGGTTATTATATCTTGATCATATGAACTGTTTCCTTTATATATATAAGAAGGATGGTCTATGCAGAATCATGCCATGTTAGACATATTAGTCACTGCTTATATTGCTAAACTTCCTTCAATTTCTCTCTATTCAAACACACTGCAATTCCCCCATCCCTCTAACATCCCTGGATGTGGAAAGGGAGCTGTGGTTTCAGTGCATTACACATGACAGCTAGAGACTGAGTGTGAACAAATGTGGCCATTTCATCTGTCTCCTGGCGCTACCTTGCCGGCGCGGGGGTTGGCAATGCTATTTCCCCGGGGGGC
>JAYMFT010102793.1:0-13718 GCA_038088735.1 Panulirus argus
AAAAAAAAAAAAATATATATATATATATATATATATATATATATATATATATATATATATATATATATATAAAATAAACGAAAGTACTTAGTGTTCTTATTTTCTTTTTTCCAGTGCGGTGAATGTGGATTTTTTTCTTCACGGTGAAGTGAAGGCTCTGCATATATATATATATATATATATATATATATATATATATATATTCATTTATCTATTTATTCATTTATAAAGGAGAGAGATTTGAACACACTTTTACGTGATGAGCCAAAGATGACAATCAAGTACAGAAACAGTAGCTACTTAAGAAATAAAATCCTTAAGGACTTGAAAAAAGGTAGCTAAACTCTTAAGCATGAAGGTGCAACCCTTCAACACGACGGTACGACTCTTAAGGACGACGGTACGACCATCAAGTACGATGGTACGACCCGTAACCACGATGGAACGACCCTTGGGTGCGATGGCCTGGCCCCTGCCCTGATACTGAAGGATAAGGTCATAGATCAGGCTGTCATACCCATGGGTTGTACCGTTGTGCTCAAGGGGTTAAATGATTATTTGAAAATATGGAAAACGGGGGAAAAAATAAGTAAATAACCTGCAATTAATATATCACACGAAATTATGAATGAAACAATTCATAACAAGACTTATGACATAAAACAAATCATAATATCTAGAACGAAAAAACAAGCAATATCTAAAAAAAGAAAGACACAAAAGACACTTGCGTAACAAATGTAAAATGATACAAAAAGAGAATGGAATGATAAAACAGAGGAAAACGACAAACTGTTAGAGCCAGAGTGAGGAATGATGAGAAATTATGACTGAGATAGATAATGATCGAAGATAAAACTAAAAAGATATATAAAAAGGATAGCAAGGTGTGAGAGGGGTTGCAGTGTGTGTGCGAGTGTTATGTGGCGGTGGCGGAGGTGCGAATCAACCAATGAAGCTGACATCTTGATGAGGACGTCACTAGGCAATCAGGCTTGTCGTGGGGAAGGGTGTCCAGTCCGGCCATGACTGACCGGCCAACACACACACACACACACATACTCACTAGATGTAAGGACGAGACACAGGGACGCCAAGGGCAACCACACGTATACCTTCATGTGGGGTGAGAGAGAGAGAGAGAGAGAGAGAGAGAGAGAGAGAGAGAGGAACCTATCGGGAAACCAAACATTCAGACATGAACACGAACGCATCCATGGCCACTGGAGCACCTAAGGCCACAGACATGATCAAGGACACGGGCACTACCAACGGCAGACAAATCAAGGACAAGCACACTACCAACGACAAACACTATCAAGGACAAGGACACTACCAACGACAGACACTATCAAGGACAAGAACACTACCAACGGCAAACACTATCACGGACTAGGACACTACCAACGACAGACACTGTCAAGGACACTACCAACGGCAGACACTATTAAGGACAAGGACACTACCAACAACAGACACTATCAAGGACAAGGACACTACCAACGGCAGACACTACACAAGGACAAGGACACTACCAACGGTAGACACTATCAAGGACAGGGACACCACCAACAAGACACTATCAAGGACAAGGACATCAACGGCAGACACTATCAAGGACAAGGACATCAACGGCAGACACTATCAAGGACAAGGACACTACCAACGAGACACTATCAAGGTCAAGGACACTACCAACGACAGACACTATCAAGGACAAGGACACTATCAACGATAGACACTACCAAGGACAAGGACACTACCAACGACAGTCAATATCAAGGACAAGGACACTACCAACGGCAGACACTACACAAGGACAAGGATACTCCCAACGGCAGACACTAACAAGGACACAGACACTACCAACAGCAGACGCAGTCAAGGACAAGACAAATTCCAGACACAATCATCAAGTACACGGATACTGAAAAGAGGTAGGCAAGATCAAGGGCACGGACATAACAACAGTAAACACGATCAAGATCATAGTCAAGGCCAAATCAAGAACACAGACACAACTAAGGACACTACCCAGGCCCCGTGTATCATGTACATGGAGAAAGAACAAGGAGAGCCGTGTAGGAAGACATGCACCGTACAGGCGATAAGGAAACGAAAGGCCGAGGATAAGAACGCTTAGCAGACAACGCACAGATAAAGGACGATGCAGAGAGCTCATGCCTGGGGGTTGGCGGGGTCTGGGTACAGAGGGCAAATAGAAAGAAATATTGAAAAACAAGAAAGCAAAGAATGTACACAAGAATAGATAACTTGGTCAAGAAGACGTACATGATGAGCTAAAGATCAAATATCAAGTTAATTGTATAAAGGGAAACCAGTGGCTAGATGGTGGATGGATAAAGAACAAAACCAGTGGTCAGCTGGTGAATGGTTAGAGCACAAAACCAGTGGTTAGATGGTGGATGTTTAGAGACCTAAACCAGTGGACAGATGGGGGATGGTTAGAGAACAAAACCAGTGGTTAGATAACAAAACCAATGGTCAAATGGTGGATGGTTAGAGAACAAAACCAAAGGTTAGATGGTGGATGGTTAGAGAACAAAACCAAAAGCTAGATGGTGGATGGTTAGAGAACAAAACCAATGGTCAAATGGTGGATGATTAGAGAACAAAACCAATGATCAAATGGTGGATGGTTAAAGAACAATGCGAATGGTAAGGTGGTGGATGGTTAAAGAACAATGCGAATGGTAAGGTGGTGGATGGTTAAAGAACAAAACCAGTAGTTAGATGGTGGATGGTTAGGGAGCAAAACTAGAGATTAGATGGCGAAGGGTTAGAGAATAAAACCAGTGGTTAGATGGTGGATGTTTAGAGAACAAAACCAGAGGTTTGATGGCGGAGGGTTAGAGAACAAAACCAGTGGGTAGATGGTGGATGGTTAGAGAACAAAACCAGTGGGTAGATGGTGAATGGTTAGAGAACAAAAGTAATGAATAGATGGAGGATGGCTAGAGAGCAAAATCAATGGTTAGATGGTGGATGGTTGGACAACAAAACCAGTGGGTAGATGGTGGATGGTTAGAGAACAAAACCAGTGGGCAGATAGTGGATGGCTAGAGAACAAAACTAGTGGCTTGATGATGGATGGTTAGAGAACAAACCAGTGGGTAGATGGTGGATGGTTTGAGAACAAAACCAGTGGCTAGATGATGGATGGCAAGAGAACAAAATCAGTGGTTAAATGGTGGATGGTTAGAGAACAAAACCAGTGGCTAAATGGGGGATGGTTAGAGAACAAAACCTGTGGGTAGATGGTGGATGGTTAGAGACCTAAACCAGTGGGCAGATGGCGGATGGTTAGAGAACAAAGCCAGTGGTTAGATTATGGATGGTTTGAGTACAAAAACAGTGGCTAGATGGGGATGGTTAGAGAACAAAATCAGTGGGTACATGGTGGATGGTTAGCAAACAAAAGCAGTAGGAAGATGGTGGATGGTTAGAGAAAACCGTGGGTAGATGGTGGACGGTTAGAGAATGAAACCAATGGTTAGATGGTGGATGGTTAGAGAACAAAACCAATGCTTAGATGGTGGATGGTTAGAGAACAAAACCAGTGGCTTGATGATGGATGGTTAGAGAACAAAGCCAGTGGGCAGATAGTGGATGGTTAGAGGACAAAACCAATGGTTAGATGGTGGATGGTTAGAGAACAAACCAGTGGGTAGATGGTGGATGGTTAAAAAACAAAACTAGTGGCTAGATGGTGGATGGCTAGAAAACAAAACCAGTGGGTATGTGGTGGATGGTCAGAAAACAAAACCTGTGGGTAGATGGTGGATAGTTAGAGAACAAAACCAGTGGCTAAATGGTGGATGGTTAGAGAACAAAACCAGTGGATAGATGGGGGATGGTTACAGAACAAAACCAGTGGGTAGATAGTGGATGGTTAAAGAACAAAACCAGTAAGTAGATGGTGGATGGTTAGAGAACAAAACCAGTGGGTACATGGTGGATGGTCAGAAAACAAAACCTGTGGGTAGATGGTGGAAGGTTAGAGAACAAAACCAATGAGTACATGGTGGATGGTTAGAGATCAAAACCAGTGGGCAGATGGTGGATGGTTAGAGAACAAAACCAGTGGCTAGATGGTGGATGGTTAGAGAACAAAACCAGTGGGCAAATGGTAGATGGTTAGAGAACAAAACCAGTGGTCAGACTGTGTATGGTTTGAGAACAAAAACAGTGGCTAGATGGTGGATGGTTAGAGAACAAAAACAGTGGGTAGATGGGGGATGGTTAGAGAACAAAACCAGTGGGTAGATGGTAGATGGGTAGAGAACAAAACCAGTTGCTACATGGTGGATGATTAGAGAACAAAACCAGTGGGTACATGGTGGCTGGTTAAAGAAAACAGGTGGGTACATGATGGATGGTTAGAGAACAAAACAAGTGGGTACATGGTGGATGGTTAGAGAACAAAACCAGAGGGTACATGGTGGATGGTTAGAGAACAAAAACCACTGGGTACATGGTGGTTGGTTAGAGAGCAAAACCAATGGGCAGATGGTAGGTGGTTAGAAAACAAAACCGGTGGCTAGATGGCGGATGGTTAGATAACAAAACCAGTGGGTAGATGGCGGATGGTTAGAGAACAAAACCATGGATAGATGGTGGCTCGTTAGAAAACAAAACCAGTAAGATGGTGGATGGTTAGAGAGGAAAAAAAAATGGTCTGATGGTGGATGGTTATTGAAACAGGAAAAAAAAAAAAGACAGTAAGGTGGCTTGGCAAGACCTTGGGATGATAGACAGGTGGAGGGAGACGGGCCACACATTAAGTGAATTAGACGGCAGTCGACCCGCGGTATTACGAAGACGGATGGACTGGGGATGGACCCTGAGGTACACTTAGACGGGCAGGGAAAATATACTGGAACACTACAGGAAATGCTAGTGTAAAGTAACGATGACCCACCACTCACAGAAGTAGAAAAAATTCTAAAAATTAACAAAATACGTGGCCAAAAATTCATACGATACAAATCTTTGGCAATAAAGAAATCTCATAAATTTGGAGCTGGAATTCGCAGATCACAGGAGGATAAGAACGAAGAACAGACCACACATTCAAATATTTCCTTACGTCTAATACATCTGAAAAATTTATGAAGGAGGAGGAACAAATCTTAAAACATGTAAATAGGGGCTACATAAAATAAAATAAATAAATAAATAAATAAATAAACTATTGAAGAATCTAGCAAAAAGCGAAGTTAACTAAACCTTAGAAAACCTTGGTAGTCTACAGGCATCCCCCTGGTGGCGGGGTATAAAAATCGAATGGATTTCAAGAGCCATACATGGCGTTACCCAGAGAGAGGACAGGGCAGCGACAGTCAGATGTACGAGCAGTCCTGGAAAGGGTCGGGAAGAAAGCAACAAGACACACTTCCCGAAGATTAAACAAAGGAGAGACAAAAGAGCTTAAGAAGAAGAAAGAAAAGACTCGTAAGTAATGGAAAAGACAAGGAAGGGGGGGGGGAGCACAGGGGAAGGAATGCAGTCAGACAGACAAACGGACAGACAGTTGGCGACAGACAACAAGGTGGTGCCGGCAGGAGGAGGTGGGTATGGAGGGGTGGTGTGGACGGTTGGGGAAGGGATGGTGGGGGGAGGAGGAGGAGGCCGAGATAATCAATGTTAATGTGGAGACACACCAGACCCAGGTGAGTGCCGCCCACACCACCACCACCACTCCTACCTACCTACCTACATGCACCACCCACGCCCACACCACCTCACCTTTGCAAAAGACAACTGCTACTTACGACTACTTACGACGAGATTTCGCCTAAAAGTCAGGGCTAGCATGTAACACTCACCGCAGAAATACACGGAGTTACAAAGAATGAGTCGTGTGAGTTACGCGTTATTAAATGTTATGTGGGAGATGGAGCGATTGTATGTTTGTGAAGAGAAAGCCAGCAGCCCAAGTGTGGGCGAGACAGGGACAACAGACAGCAAACTGAGCAAAAAGAATGTGTGTGTGAGACAGATATTCAGACAGACAGACGTATCTACGAGTACTTATGATGAGACTTTGCCATGACACAAGGATATACCACGCAGCGATTATTTCATGAGGCAGGGGGACAAACAGAATAACAAACACGAGGAGCATGACACAAGAAGCTAGGCAAGAAACTCGTTTGACAGAACGTGTAAAAATACAGTACTGTCTTTGTGCATGTGTTGGTGGGTGGTATACACTAAGTGATAAACCTGTAAATGTCGGCAGTATACAAGGCTTTGAAAACCTACTTGATGGTAAAGAAAGTCCAGGAGATGGGCCCTCACGAGTGTAGAACTCCCTGCTCGGACAGCACAAGAGAAGAGAACCCACAAGTGTAAAACCCCTTACCCGGACAGTACAATAGAAGGGGCCCGACGAGTGTAGAACTCTCACCCCGGACAGTACAAGAGAAGGGAACCCACGGGTGCAGTACTCCCTCTCCGGACAGTACAAGAGAAGGGGCCCCACGAATGAAGGACCCCCCTCCCCGTACAGTACAAGTGTAGAACTCCCTTCCCGTACAGTGCAAGAGAGGAGGCCCACGAGTGTAGGACTCCCTTCCCATACAAGAGATGGGGCCCTACGAGTGTAGAACTCACTCCCGTACAGTACAAGAGATGAGGCCCTACGAGTGTAAAAGTCCCTCCCCATACAGGACAAGAGATGGGGCCCTACGAGTGTATAACTTCCTCCCCGTACAGCACAAGAGATGGAGCCCCACGAGTGTAGAACTAGCTCCTCGTACAGTACAAGAATGTAGAACTACCGTCCCTGGACTGAACAACCAGGTTATCTCAAACAGGTAATTACAGGTGATCACAAAATTAGCTACTCTGCTCCATAAGACAAACACAGAATCAACGTTGCTCTTACGTAAACATTCAATTTGTTTTGGAAAACACGACCCTCACACTGACCAGCCATAATTCTCTTTGCTATATTCATAAACACACACACACACCCGATACTCTACGTTAACCGATTCTACTCATTATGAGCAACGTCAATTTGTAATAATGATTCTAAGACAACCATACGTAATAAACAAACATTTTAACCGACCATCATAATTTCTACAAATGATTATTGATGACCAGTATCTTATCAATATCATCATCACTGTCGTCAACACCAGTTATCCAACTTCTGATCAAAACTGCAAACAATACGAGAAAATAATTTATGCCCTCAGTACGCGTACGAATCTAATACACGAAATATATCCATCAGAACACAACCTACTTCAACCACCCTCAAGGCAACACATACAAGTGGATACATATTAACCCCTTTGTTCACTCTGATATTGCCACTTCCGTTCGCTTGTAAACATGAACAAGAACGGGCCAAGCCCTCCACACCGTTTCTTATACGGACGTCGATCATGACACCCCATAGCTATACGCAAAGAAAAAAAATGTTCGAAAGACGCGAACTGACCTGTAGAGTGTAAGATATAGATTACCCGAAGAAGACTAAGGATTGCATTCGATCTGTTCCCTGTGTACACTATACAGTATCATTGTTTCCCATAACCTCAACAAAGGTCTGTGCCATAAATGAGGAAGGAGAAATCAACTAGAAAGCCAACACAATAGGTAGCACGAGCATGGCTCGCCCCGACGCAGGTGAGATCAGCTTACCTTTGTGTTGCAGAATTCCCCGGGGGGGGAGCGAGGATGGCGGGCGGCCAGGGCAGGTGCGCCTCCGCTCCAGGCTCTGGCTGTTGGAAAATCCACGGGCGGAGTACTCCCAGTTGAGGCTATGACCGCGTCCTGACACTGACTGACAGACACTAAGGATCACCTCACTAACACACTACTCCCTGAGCCGCCACGTACTTACTCAGCACAAAGCCCTCTGCAAGGCCAGTGTCTTCATCTAAGAGATGATAATACCTGATTCGTAATAATTTTCACGATCATCAACGTTATGAATGAATGGAATACTTTCAGGAGCAATACTCGTACACTGTATCACACTCGCTACCACACCAAGATTTCTGCTCAGTAACGTGGTCTTTTACGGCACACCTTGACCACCAGCACCACTCGTACACCTGTTCTTCCCGGCCAGTTCTTACGAGTAAGACCCTCCGATAATCACACAGATCACACTCACAACACACTCACTGGACGAGGGTCTCCTCGTCTCTGGGGTTTTCAATATGCACAAGACGGTAGGAGCATCGACCCCCCTGCCAGGTATACGGCTGCGACAGGCTGGCGACAGGTTAATCACCACCGCACTACCTGTGATTCTCCTGCCTTGAGCCAGCAGATCCCTTGTCTTCCTTGCCACCACTTCCACCACAGGGACCTCTGCCAGGAGCCCCTAGCAGGACGGGGCGCGGGGCAAGACCCGCCACGGGCACACTAATATAGCGACGAGTGTGGTTGGTGGGGACACGAGGGGAGCGCGAGTGAGGCGGCGAGGGAGCGGCGTAGGGCGCGGTGTGTACTCCTGGAGGCCCCGCGAGCTAGTGAGGGAGGGCCCGGCCAGGGACACTCGCCAGCCAGCCAGCCAGGCAGGAGGGAGGTGCCAATCCGTGCCATGCGTCGTCTGCCCGCCTCTCTTGCTGCCTGGGTGTGCCGCCCCGGCCCAGCCCGGCCCTGCCGCCGCCCTCCACGCTCCTGCTTTCTTCTTATTCCTTTCCTGCTACGTCCTCTGCTGTAAATGTCGTTGTTTTTGTCCTGCTCGTAATGTTACCGTCAATACCGACCTGCCTACACTGCAGCTTCAGAAGTGCTACTGTTACGTGACGAGGGTATGATGGTGTGTAACTTATGGTAATGTGGCTGGAACCTTACTACTGCTGCTACTGTTCCAAGGGCACTCGCCGTTACTGTTACTGAAATACTCACTGCTGCTGTAACTGTGTAGCAGTCGTGTTATTGTTACTGCTACTCTTGGCGTGTTCGTAACTGTTGTAGCCGTTATTGTGTAGTTGATGCTAATTGTTACTGACTATGTCACAGCTATTACAGCAGTGAACGTCACAATCATTGCAGTGTACGACTTTCATTACTATCACTTATGTTACGGTCAAAGCCACTGTTAGTGCAGTGCCACAGCTGTTGCTGTTACTCTCTCCTGTCTGTGCTGCTGTTACTGATGTCCTAGAGAGTTGTTACAACTGCTGTTGTTCAAGTCACCCAGAATACTGTTGCTGCTGCGGTATTACTGTTCTATGAACTGTAGTCAATGGTTCCGGTGCTATTGATTTTGGCTGTTTTAATGTTGCTGTCAGTGTTATTGCTGTTGCTAATGCCAATGCCTCTCCTGCTGTTCTGATTTTTTCGTGCTGTTAATGCTTCTGTTCTGGCTGTACATACTACTGTTGCTATTGCTGCTGCTACTGTTGTCGTTGCTACTGTTGTTGCTGCTACTGCCACTGTTACTGCTGGGGAGAGAACTAATGTTCTTGCTGTGTAAACTGCAGTTTTCCCTAACGCTTGAACCTGTTGCTGCTATCACTGCTGTGCCTTCTCTCAGGTGCCGACGAACAGTTCCTTCTGTTTCACTGCCGCTGTTGCTACACTGTTAATGGATCTTACTGCTTCTGCCATCACCGTTGCTACAGTTTTACTCTTGTTGCTACTTTTGTTACCAATAGTTACACATGTCGCTTCCTTTACTAACACTTCTGTAGCTGTACTAACTTCCACCTTTATAACTGCCATCATCACTGTAGCTGATGCTGTTTTTTTTACTGTCGTTCTTCCTTCTGTTTGTGCTCTGTTAGTACTCCTCTACCTGCTGTTGCTGCACCTGTTACTGTTGTCATGCTGCTGCTGTTGTTGCACCTGATGTTGCTGTCATGCTACTGCTGTTGTTGTTGCCTGACAACGTTACTGTTTCGTTGTTAGTACTGTTTTTGCTACTGCTCTTGTTACTGCTGCTGATCTTCCTGGTACTGCTGGTGATGGCACTGTCTTCCGTGTTCATATGTCCAGTGATAACAGTGCCTACTGTTGCTGGCACTGCCTATTCTCCCTGCTGCAGCCCTCACTGATAATGCTGTTGCTACTTACGATGATCTTGTACTGCTGGTGATACTGATGCTGATCTTATACTGCTGTTGCTGTTACTGGTACTGATCTTATAATGCTGCTGTTGCTACTGATGCAGATCTTGTGATTCTGGTGTTGCCGTCATTATTTTTGCTCTCCTTTCTGCCAATGTTGCTACTTTTAATGCTATTAACATTATTGCTGAAAATACAGTTACCGCTGTATTTGCTGATAATGTTTTTCTTGTTGCTTATGGTTCTTATATTGCTGCTCCAACAGCTGCTGCTGTCACTACAGCTACATTCAATGCACTACCCATATAAACTGCAGTTGCTGCTATTACCATTACTTAAGCTGCTGTTCCTGTTTCTTGTGCTGCTGCTGCTGTTACTCCTCCACTCCCCCCAACCCTCCTGTTCTTTATACTGTACCATCTGTTGCTTTTGGCGTTTTTGCCGTTTGCGGACATTGTAACCCAAGCCTCTCAGTGGCCACGCCGGGTGTTTGTTTGGTCTCGTCTGTTTCTATAGTCTGTGCCCACAACGGCTACCCCGTCCTTCTGCTGAACTCTGTGCTCCTGTCTCCACACGGGACACAACCTGCGTGAAGTAATGCCTCTTAACACACCTGGCTGGTCGCCGCCGCTGCCGTGCGGCGTGTGCATAAATACCCATCGGTAATTACCTGCTTGTATAGAAAGGGAAGAGAGATCTTAACTCAAGGGGGTCACATCACTTGCACTTTTTCACCATCAAGAAGCTTTTCAAACCTTTGTAAACCGGTGACACTCACCGCTTCCTTGTTCCAGTCTACCCCAACCATCCACCAGCCATATACTAAAACTATGCATCTGTAAGTCTTTACTAACCAGTGCCTTGCCCGGCTTCATGCCGCGGCCTCTGTTTACTCTGGTACTGCGTCTCATGAGGAACTGTCCACCGTCAACGTCGTCCAAACGATTTAGAAACCTGAAGGCGGAAATAAAGTCACCACGTCTCTTCTGTTTCCTCCCTGGTGGACGAATCTACAGCCCTCAGCCTCTCACGGTAACTCAATATTCTTTAATTCTTCAGGTCTTCAACTGCTCTTCCTGGGGTTCCTCGATCAGATATTTGTGCTTCAAGTGAGGTGACCAGACTCGAGAGGCATAACCCAGTTTTGGTAAATTACATGTCGTGAATAGCTGACCACGTATTTCTTTATCACTGAACATGAATGCGAGGTTTACATTTGCCAGCAGATGTTTTGCCTTTCATAATCCTCCTGAGGTGCAACTCCGGCGACACACAGGAACAACGTCGAAGCTTATGTCTCTAACACACAGACTCTTGCAGTCTATTCCCCGCAAGATAATAAGCGCACCGGGACTTCCTTGAACTATGTATCATCCTTATTACTTTGCATTTATCCGGATTGAATTCCATTATCCATACAGCACATCAAATATGGAGTCGCAAAATCCCAATTACCTTTCTTAGAAATGGGCACAATATGTGCCGTCTCCCATTTCTCGATAACAACTTCTTGTAAACTACCGAGAAAAATCTCGTGTATGTGTGTGCGTGAAATTATTATTAGTGAACACTGTTTTTGAGTTACCGGGAGAAAGTTTTACACCGATGGAGCCCTATGCTTGTGTGTGTGTGTGTGTGTGTGTGTGTGTGTGTGTGTGTGTGTGAACAAATCACGGAGCAAAAATAGGCAACACATTTCTGACACATTTTGCAAAAGGTTATGGGTGATATATGGGCATCAAACAATATTCACCTCTGTTTAAACCCATGAGCACAGTGTTCCAACCTTAAGCACAACGGTACGACCTTTGAGCACGACGGTAAAACGCTTAAGGACGAAGTTTACACGAGTTTACATGAGAAAAACAGACAACAGGAGGCCTGATTTGCCCACGACTGGTTTGTCCGTAAAAAGAAAAAAGTTCGACTTGACAGGAAAATCTAATTCCGCGCAGCAATTTTTTAAGCTATCACCGATTCCCCGCTGCTGCACATTAGCCTTCTACTGTCCCCATTACCGCTGTCGTTTATACAGTTCATTTCTGGCGGTTAACTCAGAGTATACCTGAATTTATAAAGTATTTGTCTAAACGACTTTTGAAGGCATTCATAGTCTTAGCATTCACTACGTCTGACGCTAACTTGTTCCAGTGCTCAAAACACCTATAGGAAAAGAAGCTTTTTCCCATGTCCGTACTACATCTTTTTGCTTTGAGTTTTATGTCGTACCAATGAACACAACGGTACGACACTTTAGGTCCATGGAAAGGCCCTTGTGTATGATGGGATGACCTTTGACCTAATCCTTAAGGGTCAGACAATAAGCCAAGCCTTCACACCCAATGTCAAATACCGTCGTGCTAATGGGTCGTACCGTCGTGTTTATGAGTCGTACCGTCGTGCTCATGGGCCGCACTGTCGTACTCATTGGTCGTACTGTCGCGCTTAAGAAAATTCAAACTACTAAATGAAATCTGTTGGCTCTGTTCGCTGACCGAGAGACTTGAGTCCAGGTCTAACAGAGCGAATTAGTGAGACAATAACCAGTCCACGAGTCCGAAAAATGATCCACATTGTATTCCACTGTTAATAAGAGGCATTAGAATAATCCCCTCACATCGGGGCATTTGAGCAGTCCCTTCAAATCAAGGCTCATCACGTATAAAAGTACTTCTGTACAAAATAGTACGGATAAACTGATCATCCACACTAATGAGCTAATTAGTATTCATGTTCTTCATAGGATGCGTTTTAAACAAAGGTTTTTTCACGTCTGTTATGTCCGTAGACTTTTTGGTTCATTCCTATGCGATAAAATACGTCCGCAGATATTGGTCAGCATCACTTTCGCCGATCAGAGTGAGTTGGTCCACAAAAGTCTGTGTTACAAGCTGCGTACGTCTTGTTCTACACATCCGTGTTGTCACCTTCTCTTAACCATGTATGTAGGTGCAATGTCTTTAGTTCTGTGAATACACACACACTGGTAACAAGTTGGTCGAAAAGATCTGAGCACTCTATGGTGACTGGTGGGTGAGATCTGAGCTCTCTATGGTGACTGGTAGGTGAGATAGCTCTCTATGGTGACTGGTTGGTGAGATCTGAGCTCTTTTTGGTGAATGGTGGTGAGATCTGAGCTCTCTATGGTGACTGGTGGGTGAGATCTGAGCTCTCTGTGGTGACTGGTGGGTGAGATCTGAGTACTCTATGGTGACTGGTGGGTGAGATCTGAGCTCTCTATGGTGACTGGTGGGCGAGATCTGAGTTCTCTGTAGTGACTGGTGGGTGAGATCTGAGTTCTCTGTAGTGACTGGTGGGTGAGATCTGAGTACTCTATGGTGACTGGTGGGTGAGATCTGAGCTCACTATGGTGACTAGTGGGTGAGATCTGAGCACTCTATGGTGACTAGTGGGTGAGATCTGAGCACTCTATGGTGACTGGTGGGTGAGATCTAAACTCTCTATGATGACTGTTGGTGAGATCTGAGCATTCTATGATCAATGGTGGGTGAGATTTGAGCTCTCTATGGTGACTGGTGGGTGAGATCTGAGCACTCTATGATCAATGGTGGGTGAGATTTGAGCTCTCTATGGTGACTGGTGGGTGAGATCTGAGCTCTCTATGGGAACTGGTGGGTGAGATCTGAGCAT